>CAEFZX010014017.1:0-13059 GCA_903066825.1 Alfaro cultratus | reverse complement strand
TGCATCCATCGCTCTGCATCCATCTATCTGCATCCATCTATCTGCATCCATCGCTCTGCATCCATCTATCTGCATCCATCTATCTGCATCCATCTATCTGCATCCATCTATCTGCATCCATCTATCTGCATCCCTCTATCTGCATCCATCGCTTTGCATCCGTCTATCTGCATCCGTCGCTCTGCATCCATCTATCTGCATCCATCTATCTGCATCCATCGCTCTGCATCCATCTATCTGCATCCATCGCTCTGCATCCATCTATCTGCATCCATCTATCTGCATCCATCGCTCTGCATCCATCTATCTGCATCCGTCGCTCTGCATCCATCTATCTGCATCCATCGCTCTGCATCCGTCGCTCTGCATCCGTCGCTCTGCATCCATCTATCTGCATCCGTCGCTCTGCATCCGTCGCTCTGCATCCGTCGCTCTGCATCCATCTATCTGCATCCATCGCTCTGCATCCATCCATCTGCATCCATCCATCTGCATCCATCTATCTGCATCCATCGCTCTGCATCCATCTATCTGCATCCATCGCTCTGCATCCATCCATCTGCATCCATCCATCTGCATCCATCCATCTGCATCCATCCATCTGCATCCATCCATCTGCATCCATCGCTCTGCATCCATCTATCTGCATCCATCTATCTGCATCCATCGCTCTGCATCCATCGCTCTGCATCCGTCGCTCTGCATCCGTCGCTCTGCATCCATCGCTCTGCATCCATCCATCTGCATCCATCTATCTGCATCCATCTATCTGCATCCATCGCTCTGCATCCATCGCTCTGCATCCATCGCTCTGCATCCATCCATCTGCATCCATCTATCTGCATCCATCTATCTGCATCCATCCATCTGCATCCATCCATCTGCATCCATCCATCTGCATCCATCGCTCTGCATCCATCCATCTGCATCCATCGCTCTGCATCCATCTATCTGCAGCCATCTATCTGCATCCATCGCTCTGCATCCATCCATCTGCATCCATCCATCTGCATCCATCCATCTGCATCCATCCATCTGCATCCATCCATCTGCATCCATCGCTCACATCCATCGCTCTGCATCCATCTATCTGCATCCATCTATCTGCATCCATCGCTCACATCCATCTATCTGCATCCATCTATCTGCATCCATCGCTCACATCCATCGCTCTGCATCCATCGCTCTGCATCCATCGCTCACATCCATCGCTCTGCATCCATCTCTCTGCATCCGTCGCTCTGCATCCATCGCTCTGCATCCATCGCTCGCATCCATCTATCTGCATCCATCTATCTGCATCCATCTCTCTGCATCAATTGCTCTGCATCCATCGGTCTGCATCCATCGCTCTGCATCCATCTATCTGCGTCCATCTATCTGCATCCATCGCTCTGCATCCATCGCTCTGCATCCGTCGCTCTGCATCCATCCATCTGCATCCATCGCTCTGCATCCATCTATCTGCATCCATCTATCTGCATCCATCGCTCTGCATNCTCTGCATCCGTCGCTCTGCATCCATCCATCTGCATCCATCGCTCTGCATCCATCTGTCCTCATCCATCGCTCTGCATCCATCGCTCTGCATCCGTCGCTCTGCATCCATCCATCTGCATCCATCGCTCTGCATCCATCTGTCCTCATCCATCGCTCTGCACCCATCGGTCTGCATCCATCTATCTGCACCCATCGCTCGCATCCATCGCAAACCTCTACAAGTGTGATTATAAGGTCTGGCGCTGAGCGAGGCAGGCAGACAGTGGGGGTTTAGTACTTGACACGTATCCTCTGAACAGATCTTTCATAGATGGTAGAAATGTCGGCACAGGCAAACCTTCCAAACAAACCGCTTAGAGTGACAGGTGATAAGCTATAAAACGTCTTTACTATAATTGACATAATGTTGGTTTACCTCAGCTTTTAGATATATTACTCTGTATGAGATGGTTGAACAAACCTCTTGTGATGGCCCCCTGCTGTGTTGCTCTGCGGCTGGCTAACTATGCTGCAGTTAAGATCTTGTAGATGGGAGGCGCTTATGGTCCACCTGCACCGTATATGTTGAGCACTCACTTATTTATGGCGCTCCAGAACCAGATCCAGAGGCGGAGACGGAACCAGACGGCCTGAAGCGCATCTGTCGCCTGACACAGTGTTAGAGCCAGTTTGGGGTTCGGCGTCGCCTAACCGGACCTTGGAGCAGATGCTGAGGCCTGTGGGGCGCCAGCCGGTACGTGTCCGAAGAAGATCTGCGCCTGACGGAGGACCAGATTGAGGGGCGCACACACCGGTGTAGCGGTTCCTACTACTAGACTTCATTTTAATAATAAAAGCCTGTTGAGGGCATAAAATGGTTCATGTCATGTCCCCCCAGTTTCTTGCTGTGGTCATTTGAGCCAGGCTGGAACTAGTTAATAAAAGAAACTTCAATTCCCATCAGGAACCTTTGAAAACGAATCACGTCCATCAAAGTTAGGTTTGCAGAGGGTAATTAAACCTAAGGAGAGCATTTACTTTGGGTTTCTGCTGACGGCTTCATGGATTCATCTTCATTTAAGTAAAGAAACAACAGAACAACATGTTGGTCTCGCAGTTATGATGCTTTATAGTCTCAGGGGAGGAGAAACGGCGGCAATGCAGCTGGAAATTTAAGGAGGTGATTCACGAGTGGAGCAGAAAAAGCTTTAAGCTTTGTTTCATCCAGAAAAACCTTCAGAGATCTGACAATGAAACATCAAACTCTCTGTCATACCTGGAGCGATAAAGTGAGTCTGAACCCGAGTCGCCTCCCTCTTCTGGCCCAGTTTCAGTCCCGCCTCTGTTCTGTCGCTGGATTCATGGTCCATTTTTAATCTTCTCCCTTAATGAAAGTCTGATTGTTAAGGTTTTGGTCAGCCAGCTGTTTTCTGTCCTGTTCTGCCTAGTTTTTATTCTTTCATGCTTCTGATCTGGTTTTGATTTGCCCTCAGTCGGGTCAGCGGCTTTCTCAGTTCAACTCCAGTTTGTTGGTCTTTGGTTTTGTTGCCTGGTTTTGGTCCCAGTTTTTAGTCCTGTCCTTTAGTCACTGTGGCATAAAGAGGCTTCTGAAGGACCTGATGTGTCGCTGTCCTCCGTGACAGCGACACATCAGGAAGAGGACAGTGAGAAATGTTCTCTGGTTAGTTGGTCAGATGAAATCGGAAGAGTAGATCTGAAGGCTGGACTCAGTGCAGGGGTCAGGGGTCGTCTGTCCCAGCGGACGCTTTCCAGCAATCGCAGAGCATCGATCGGGACATTGTGGCCAATCGGAGCCACACAGATTAACGGTATAGATTTACAATAAAACAGAACATCACCGAGCCAGAGAGGCTGAGAGGAAGATGGAGGATGAAGGGGGGGCTGGGGGGGTTGTGGGTGATGGGGGTGATTGGGGGGGGGGGGAGCTGAATAAAATTCAGCGCTAATTGGAGCATTTTATGCTAACTTGTTGCTATCATGGTGGTTCTGACAGAGACAACAGGAAGTGCTGAGAAGGTTCTGAGTAATGCATTGTGGGAAATATATATCATAGCAATCTGCTCAACAATTTAAAGATTTCTGTGATCCAGAACCAGAACCGTGGGTCTGAGACAACCCGTATCAGGTTAGCAGTCACATTTTCATTGAAATACTTTTTCTCTGAAAACAAAAATCCATTTTTCTGCGAAGTTGATGTTTTGCTGATGATTGAAGAGGCTGAAAGGGTTAACTGGGCCAGCCCGGCCCAGGACCTGGTCCAGTTGGTCGGGAGGAACGGTTGCTAATCAGCAGCTAGAATATGAAGAAGTCTGACATCACTTCCTGTCTGATTTGGTCTCAGAGTCAGAGGTCAGCAGTGCCGATGGTTCTGTTCTGGATGCAGGTCCAAACTAAAGTTCTGACGCACATTGTTGTACCTAATGATTCTGCCAGCATTCCCAGCGTTCCCAGTCATGACAATGAACCTTTTCCACTTTAATGCTGAAGGTTCAAACATTTGTTTCTTGTCGCATTTTGTTTTAACTCTGGAATTTCATTTTCTGCCTTCAGGTCGGTTTGTGAAAACCTTCGTGTTCTTTAGATATAATGAAATCCAAAAGATTTGAACTGGTTCTGGACTGGTTTTAGGTTTTCGATCCATGTTCAGTTGCAGTGAGCAGAACATACCATAAGCTTCAGTTCACACCTCAGATCAGGTGATCTTTGGGTTAAGTGACCTGTAGGTCAGGTGACCTGTAGGTCAGGTGACCTGTGCCTAAGCATGGCGGCGTCTCAGGCTGAGTCCCGACGGCGCGTCGTCGTCACAGAACGCATCGGGTCTCTGAGGGACCGGCACCAGAGGCAGCTCGGTCGAAAAACCTTCTGCAAGCGTTGGGTCGAGTCGCCGTTACCGTCATCAACTGTAGTTTCATGGCTGCAAATCTCCCTCCCACACACACACACACACACACACACACACACAGGACTGCTGCTCAGAGGTGAGACCATCTCTGCTCGATCTGACGGAGTGTTGGCCTGTGTGTGTGTGTGTGTGTGTGTGTGTGTGTGTGTGTGTGTGTGTGTGTGTGTGAGAGAGAGAGAGAGAGAGCGAGAGAGGAGGTATTCAGGCTATCAGCCTCCATGTTGCAGCTTGTTTCTTCTCTCATCTTTAACTAACTGAAAATAAAACAAGAAGACTTTATTCCTCCGGATCAGAACTAAATTTAAAGGTGTGTGAGTTTCGTAGTGTGTGTGTGTGTGTGTGTGTGGGGGGGGTGCAATGAAGCAGAAGAAAAAGGAAAAACAGCAGAAGAAGAAAATCTCCAATTCATTGAGATCAAGTCAATAACACTGTAATATTTATGAAGGCTGGAAGCCAGGTTGCCCTAAAACCCAAACTCCAGCAATCCTGAATTATAAATTGGTATTGATCTGTGTGTGTGTGCGTGTGTATGGGGGTGTGCAGCATTTTTTGTTCAAATGAGCGATTGTTTTTGGGTCTGTGTGAAAACAGAAAGTCCAGAGCCTCTTGTTTGGAAACACTTTTTAATGGCAAGAAAAAAATAATTCTGTGTGTGTTTGTGTGTGACATCACAGTGTCCTAACTAAACTTTCTTCAGGCACCATTTAATTGTTCTTACACTTCAGAATAAAAGCTTCTTTAACATGAGAACATCCTAAGTTCTCAGTTTCGCTCAAACCCTAACCTCTGCAGCTAGCTATACCGCAAGTACTACCGCTAGTCGTGCCGCTAACATACTGCTAGCACTACAGCTATCCCTGCCGCTAACCATACTGCTAGCAATACTACTAGCACTACCGCTATCCCTGCCGCTAATCATACCGCTAATCATACCTCTAGCACTACCGCTAACCATACTGTTAACCATAGTATGGTTAGCAGCTAGTTGTGCTGCTAACTATACTGCTAACACTACCGCTAGCCCTGCCGCTAACCTTACTACTAATCATACAGCTAGCTCTGCCGCTAACCACCGCTAGCATCTTTAGCTCTGGCTTATTGTGAGTCATCAGTCTTTTGGAAGATGAACTCCTGACCAGCCTTTAGCTTTTAGCAGGTGTTCATTCAGGACTGTTAGCTCAATGCTAACCAGCTTCCCTGTTTCTACTGAAAAGCTTCCCTCAGCATCAGGCTGCCACCACCATGCTGGTTTTCCTCCACTGCGTGCAAGAAGAAAACAAAGTCAGGGAGAGATCAGAAGATGATAATGAGGCTCATGTTTTGTTTACTTTGATCTTTCACCATAGCAACCACCAGCAGCCATGACAACCAGCTAAACCAGTAACTGCCCAGTTTAAAGGATAAAAGCCTGCTGCTGCCCAGGTCACAGAACCTCCAGCCGGTTCTACCGGCTGAAAGGTTCTGGAGGCGACAATCTGCAATCTGGCAGAACAAGTAGAAGGAGGAGGAGGACCGGGGGTTTGATCCTCTGCCTCGTCTTTCTTCAGCCTCGCAGTAAAACCTCTTAGCGGGAAGCGCCATCTGGACCCGGCCCTGTGGAGGCGTAACGGGCCCAGAAGCTCGGGGTCGCGATGCTTTACTGCCCAAGCCTGCCGCCTGCAGATGGCAGCGGGCGTGCCTCTGGAAAACGCCAAGGTTGCAGCAGCATGTGGCGCGGTGGGGGGGGGGTTCAATGGCAGCAGGGATGGAGGAGGGTGGGGGGGGCCACCACTGGAGCCATGGCAACATCAGGGCCGCGCTATGCTACATTAAAGAGCAGCGCTAACTCACCATATGGGAGGACGAGCTATCAAAGCTAATAGCTGTTAGCTCAGCACACAGTTAGAAAGCAGAGTGTGTGGAACTGGCGCCCGGACCAGGCAGAACATTATGACCACTGGCGACCTGCCTCTCACCTGTCAGGGGGCGTGGTCAGCATCAGAACACCTGCTGGGCTGGAACCGGTCCAGAACCTACTGAACTTTTCAGACCAGAACCTGGAGCGATTGACTCAAAGTACTTGGTTCTGTTGACCCGAATGGGAACACCCATCCACCGGGGGGGTGCGATCCGTGGTTCTGGACACGGAGACACCATCAGAACCAGTGAAGTTCTGTCTGGGTCCAGAGCAAGGTTCTGGTTCTGCTGGAGAACTGGTCCCCGGCATCCTGCCGTGTCCCTGGACTACAAATCTGGAGGTTTTTCTCCACAGCGTTTTTTCTTCCATCAGAACCAGAACCGGGTCTGTGCTGCGGGCTGTTGCTCGCTCGTCCCTCTCTCTGCAGGTAAATTGAGTTTCAAGGTGAGCGACTCATTCCAGGAAGGTCGTCTGGCGGGGGGGAGGTGTGCTGCGGGAGGGTTAGTCTGAGGGAAGAAGTGGAGAACCAGGTCCAAAAGAACTCAGAGGAACCAGAGAGAACCAGGGAGGACCAACAGAACCACGGAGAACCAGGCAGGACCAACAGAGCCTTTGTTAATCACCAATGCAAATTATCTCCTGGTGTCTCTCTGTAACCGCAACCTGCAGAACCTGGTCAACAGAACTGGATCAGAATCTGAAGCACAACTTTCAACCCCAAAGTTTCTCTTATTGCACTTCCAGAAGAATCTGAATCTAAGGCTCCAGAACGTCCTGGTTCTGGTTCTGATCTATTTCCCTGCAGCAGCCGGTCTGGTTGGTTTTGAAGATTCTGGATCTGCTTCATCCCAAACCTGATGCACCTCTTCTTCACCGCCGGCTGCCCCTTAACCTCCTCATGCTGTTTCCCTGACAACACCCCAAGCCCGATGTTGCGGCTACAAACCGGGCCAGCAAACCGGACCAGCACGGTTCTCCCAGGCCCATAAACTCCTCCTGCACTTCCTCCTCCAAAACACAGTGAGTCAAGATGGCGGATCACAAAACGTCTGGATGGAGACAAAGGGTTACCCTAACTTTTTATACACGATATCAGGTGGAACAAGCTAATGTGATCGGCTAGCGCTAGTGCCATTAGCTAGAGCTAACAGCATTATCTAGTGCTAGTGCCATTAGCTAGAGCTAACAGCATTATCTAGCACTAGTGCCATTAGCTAGAGCTAACAGCATTATCTACCAACCCTAGTGCCATTAGCTAGAGCTAACAGCATTACCTAGCGCTAGTGCCATTAACTAGAGCTAGCAGCATTTGCTAGAGCTAGTGCCATTAGCTAGAACTAACAGCATCATCTAGCGCTAGTGCCATTAGCTAGAGCTAACAGCATTAGCTAGCGCTAGTGCCATTAGCTAGAACTAACAGCATCATCTAGCGCTAGTGCCATTAGCTAGAGCTAACAGCATTAGCTAGCGCTAGTGCCATTAGCTAGAACTAACAGCATCATCTAGCGCTAGTGCCATTAGCTAGAGCTAACAGCATTAGCTAGCGCTAGTGCCATTAGCTAGAGCTAACAGCATTATCTAGCACTAGTGCCATTAGCTGGAGCTAACAGCATTATCTACCAACCCTAGTGCCATTAGCTAGAGCTAACAGCATTACCTAGCGCTAGTGCCATTAACTAGAGCTAGCAGCATTTGCTAGAGCTAGTGCCATTAGCTAGAACTAACAGCATCATCTAGCGCTAGTGCCATTAGCTAGAGCTAACAGCATTAGCTAGCGCTAGTGCCATTATCTAGAGCTAACAGCAATATCTATCGCTAGTGCCATTAGCTAGAGCTAACAGCATTATCTAGCATTAGTGCCATTAGCTAGAACTAACAGCATCATCTAGCGCTAGTGCCATTAGCTAGAGCTAACAGCATTAGCTAGATCTAGTGCCATTAGCTAGAGCTAACAGCATTACCTACCGCTAGTAATAGTGCTGTTAGTGCTGTTATCTAGAGCTAACAGCACTATCTATCGCTAGTGCCATTAGCTAGAGCTAACAGCATTAGGTAGAGCTAGTGCCATTAGCTAGAGCTAACAGCATTAGCTAGACCTAGTGCCATTAGCTAGCACTGGTGCCATTTGTTAGAACAAAGAGCTCTTTGTTAGAGCTAACAAAGTTTACTAGAGCTAACAACATTATCTAGGGCAAGTGCTATTAGCAAGAGCTAAGAGCATTAGCTAGAACCAGTGCCATTAGCGAGAAATAACACCATTAGCTAGGGCTAGTGCCATTAGTTAGAGCTAACAGCATTAGCTAGGGCTAGCACTATTGCCTTGCACTAACACCAAATCCAAATACATTGGAAGATGACAAAAGGATGTTTAAAGTGGCAATCAAGGATTTTTAAGACTTTGTAACAAACCAATCCCATTAAGCTGAAAAAATGTTTTGATCCCGATGCTAACTAGCTAGCTAGTGGCTACTCTCTCCTTTTAGGTTGGCATTACAAAGCTGAAGTTGGCTTCTGATTGAAAACAGCTAAATGGTAATCAGACCCAATTGTTCACAGCCTTTAGCATCTATAATGTGCTGGTACCTTAAAACTAAAATACTCGGACAAGTCAGCCCACGCACAGAATGCAGCGTCCGGCCGTTAGCCACAGAAATGATCGCGGATAGCATTGTGCTACTGAACCAGTTCGGTTCAACACATCAGTGCTTAGTTCATTTGAGACAGGTTGCTGTTTATTATGAGCTGGAAGCTCACGGTCTAGGCATGTCCGATGACATGCTAAAATTACAGCGCCATCTGGTGGCCTGGCATGACAACTACAGCTGACTGGGGGTCTCTTGGTGGCGCAAACCTGAAACCTCAACCAACATCAGAAAACACCGGCAGCTTCCAGGCTACGTAGCCTGAGCTAATACCACACAAATAAACACATACAGCTCTGAAGCTAGAAACTGGTATCTAACTGGTCTCTGACTGGTCTGTACTGGGAAGGCTGGTTTCTGTTGAAGTCATTTCAGAGGGACTCGAGTAAAATGGATAAATATTCACAACAGTGGCGTCCTAATCACACCTCACTAGTCTGACCTGTCAGATCCCAACGTGATGGACCAATCGCAGAGATCGCTCCTGGAGGATGCTGGGAAGAAAAATGGGCAGCGATGACATCAGAGCTGGAGCTCCTCTTCCTCCTCTGGAAGCTCCGCAGAGAGCCGGGCGCCTAGTTCAGATTCAGGTGTGTGTAGGAAGTGAGAATGATGGACTGCGCTGTGTGTGTGTGTGTGCGTGAGTGTGTGTGAGTAAAACATCGACCCATCGATCGGAGTCGCTGTGGCTCTACTGGTGCCGGCAGGCTTAACTGTTGTTGCTGCTGCGGCTCTTTAGCCGTCAGTCATTAATTAATGCCCTCACACTGTGAGCTCTCTCCACCTGTCATTCACACTCACACTCACACACACACACACACACACACACCGCCAGCCTCAGCTGTGACTGATAGCCACTCAGAGTGTTTGATCCAGCCGGTTGACGGTAATGAAGTGGGGACTGAGGGTCGTCTCCAGCCTTTGATTTCCTCTGGGCTCAGCGCGTCGACGCGCAGCGTGAGCCGACTCCTAAACACCTCTGCCAAGTTTTCCTACCTGAGCCGAGCTGATGGGCTTCTGACCCGGTTCAGGAGATCCTGGCCCTGAAGCTGGTGTTGGGGCAGCGGTGTCTCCAGAACCGTCCCGACCCGCTGGCCAGATTCAGCTCTCACCAAACCATGTATTTATGTTGACCTTCATGTTGTGGGTTTGATTCTGTCTCTGTTTCCTGCCTGTGCTTTTATTTTGTTGAGACATCCCATGATAGTCTGCGCATCGCCGTGGTAACACAGCGTAGAGCTAATGTGATCGGGTTTGCTTTTCCCACTGGAGGAACCAGAACCTGCTGCTGCTCTGAAATATGTTAGCTTGTATTTACATGATGAAGAAGATGATGATGAAGTCGGTCCGCACATGTTCTCTATTTACGGAGGAGGAAGTGGATGTTCGCCGTTTCTCCAGGGAAACATTGTTCCATCCAGCTGTGGACAGATGATGCTGACCTTTGACCTTCACAGCAGCAGAAACACGATCTGGTTGGGAACAAACCAGAACATTTAATCTTTCTGCTAAATTACTGAATAAATGAGCTGAACATCAGAGATATTTCTAGATTTTAATCTTATTTCTAGATTTCAGTCTTCAGGTTCTTCATCAGATTAGAGCAAAGTTTTTCTATCTGTTCATCTTTCCAGAGTTTCTCTGATCATTCATCGAGTTTCTTTAGAAATGTGGATGCTAACATTAGCGTTAGCTGCTACATGTTAGCATTCAGATGCTGTTTTATGCTAGCATAGCTTTGCTAACAGGCTAACTTCTTATTGCAGTATTTTCCAGCGTTAGATCGGTTTGAAGCAGAAATGAAGCCGCTCCATCGCTGCTGTTAGTGGATTAGCTGTGCGTCAGATTTTCAGTCATACCAGAAACTAAAACATACAAAGGTTCCACTTGGGACTACTTTATGTAAAAAAAAAAAAAAAATTTAAACTTTGTAAAGGTTTTATTTAATGAATATTTACGTAATTAATCAAAATCAAGGTGTTAAAGTCCCAGCTGATTGTATGTAGGTAAGATGTAACGGTTATCCGGCTGATGCAGTTTTCTGATCAGTTGGTTCCGTCCCACACTTCCTGCGGCGGGCGCGGCGGCGGCGGGTGCAGCGGCGGCGGCGGGCGCGGCGGCGGCGCTCGACAGGTGCTGCGTTTGTGGAGCTAAATGAAACACTCAGGACCGTTTTCACCTGCTCAGGCAGCGTCTGGCCCCCAAGTTAAAGATAAAGACAACTCGCATACATTTGCATCCATAATGCGGGGCGGCTGCCATTTAATATGCAAATTCCCTGAAATATTACTGAACACCTTCTGTTCAGAGCGAATACATTTGAATTTGCAATTAGAAAGATCCTGTTTAATTAAAGAAAAGCGTCAATTTTTGGCTGCTCGCTAATTTGATTAGAGGTGTTGACGAGGCGCTCAGAGGGTTAACCTGATCAGCTGACCTGCTGGAGGTCAGGGGTCACTGATTCAGGGTCTGCTTTTCCCCTCATTGCCGTCTGTCAGGAGAGATGGACGATGTTTCTAACAGTCTGGTTCTGTTTGGACAGATCTGGTTATTATGGCCTGCACATTAGCACTGCTTTTTATTTTGAAAAGCAGAAATATTCCTTTGGAGGGGATTAATCAAAGTTTCCAGCTGTGAAGTCAGCAGCAGGTCAGCTGACCTCTGACCTGGGGCCAGCTGACCTCTGACCTGTGGCCAGCTGACATCTGACCTGGAGTCAGCTGACCTCTGACCTGGAGCCAGCTGACCTCTGACCAGGGTCCAGCTGACCTCTGACCTGGAGTCAGCTGACCTCTGACCTGGAGCCAGCTGACATCTGACCTGGAGCCAGTGTTTGTAAGTCATTTTCTTTTTTCTGCGCTTTTTGTTCTAAATCTGATTAAAGCCTTCAGCCATTCCAAGCAGCCATCTTGGTTTAGGGTCATGACCTTTGACCTTTAACCTGGTGTCTGGCCAGTTCTCTGAGGTGTTCTCCTCCGGAGGACGATGGGTGACCTTTGACCAAGGGAGGAAATCCCGTCTCATTATTGCAGGGGACAATAAATGGACATTTCCAAGTTGCAGTGAAATGTTTGTAACATAAAATGTTTAAAGTTTTTAATGTTTTCAGGCTGTAGGAACAAACATGACTAGTTAGGGGTAATGCTTGTTTTCCTCAGTCATGAAACTGTTGAGACCCAGAGAAGTCAAACTAAAATGTAAATGTTTGGATCTGAGTTTGGTTCAGTCACTGATCTAATCTCTGCTACATCTTTACAAACATTTAATGTTTAATGCGCAACTCTATTTAATAAAATTCCTCATAAATATTGATTTATTGCAGTGGCTCTCAATACAAGCTATGCATTGTTTAAATCATAACTTGTTAAGTTGCTTTATTTCTAAACCTTTTCTGGTTTTCCCGTCCTGGTAGGTGAATGGGAAGAATCATAACTTTAAACTAGAAAATTCCTGAAGAAATTTAACCGGGGCCTGCCAAAGTGTGCCCGTCGGTTTGGACCCTGCGTTCTGATGCTAAAAATTAGCATCAATGCTAAAAAAATACAAAGTAGCATGTGGAGAATCACAAGAATGTTCACTAACATGTACTTGCACCATTCAGTATGTTAATATTAGTCTATAAGCTAAAATTAGCCAAAATGCTAATGTTAGCATGAGTAATGTCAGTAGCATGTGGGGTATCACTAGGAAGTTGTCTGTAATTACTTACTCCATTCATTATCCTAAACACGGCTAATAAGTAAGAGAAATAGCTAATACCTTATTTAAGCTAAACGGCTAATGCTAATGTTCACTTCTAACCTAAGAGAGAAAGATAATGTCGGCTAATATTATAGAACCGCCTAAGGCGGTTCACTAAGCTGACAAGAATATGGAGGCTTTTATTTTGAAATTTTCATGAAGCTTCATTTTAAATGTCCAAACTAATTCCATGAGTAATACTGATTGGGTTAAATCAGTTATAAAATGGCGAAAACAGCAATAACATTATGCAAAACATTTAAAGGCTTTTATTTTGACATTTTTATTAAGCTTCATTTGAAATTGCCAATCTAATCCCATGTGTAACAGTGGTTGTGTTAAATCCATTATAAAATGCCCAAAACAGCAATATCATT
>CAEFZX010014011.1:0-15449 GCA_903066825.1 Alfaro cultratus | reverse complement strand
AGACATCATTTGAAGTTATGCTGATGACATCATTGTCAGCAGCATGGCAACTGTTGCTAGGGGTAATAATAGCACACAGTGAGCATGGGCTATGAAAAAAAAGAAACTGTGGGCACTAAATAATGTTTTGGGTGACAACCCAATAGTTATTTACAAGCTCATACAATGTTTCAGAAGAACCCTGGCACGTCCTAGGAAAATTAATCTTCAGGAAGAATATCTTAGAAAGACATGGAAATGGATTCAGAACATAATGTAATGTTCTGGTGCGTCTGCCTGTTTCTTGCATTTCTGCAAGTCTTCAGCAGTTGATTTCAAATGTTTTGGCATCTTCAACAAAAGCATTCAGCATTCACACTTGCATTTGCGCAGGAAATGCACACTTTCTAGTTTTTTTAAATTTTTCAAAAACAAAAAAGTTTACTAGATAAGCTACATGTAGCTTTAGTTGGTTCTAAGGTTATTTTAAACAGGAATGGGAGGCTGTTGCTATGGTAATCTAGTGTCATATAACACAAATGTGGCCAATACGGCATATTAGATTAAATTATGGTAATGCTATGCAAGGCATAGCCTTGCAAGGCATAGCATTACCATAATGCTATGGTGGGGGGGTCTCCCAGTTCTCACCACTTTGTACTGGGAAGAACTCAGCTGGGAGTCATTCAAAGGGTTTCAAATGAGACATGTGGACTAAAAACCCAGTGGTCCCCAATTGGTACCAGGCTGCGCAAGAAATAATTAAATATTTCTGTTTTATGCATTATTTGATTCTGGAGGATCTTTTATTTTGAAAATCCTTTAACAGGATTCTCTCGGTTACGTGCGCACCAACATTGAGCCACAAGCAGCTGAGTTAGAAATAGATCAGATGTCTTCAGAAAGTTTCGTCGAAGGGAAAAAGGCCCAGAGAAGAGACAGGAGAATGAATTCATTCCTGTAGGTGATTCCCACATTTCAAGCTGCTCTGCATGATGTGGTGACCGGATGTTAATGAGGCAATGAAGCTTCAAACTTCTTCACCATGTAGAGACCAAGTAGCATCCTGTGTATAAGCAACACTTCAGGTATCATTGTCTCTTCACTCCCAGCTGGACCGTCAAGTTGCAGAGAAACAAGCTCAGGGCTCCATTAGTCGTTATCGTGAGTTAAAATTTTTACGAAGGTAAAATGTTCATTTTTGTGGCTCATTTGTATCTTATTTTGAAGGGATATGTAAACGTTACCATAGCGACCAGAGTCAGAGAGCGTTAGTGGTTGAGACGAGATGAGAGGAGTAGAGCTTGTGAGTCTTAAGTCTGGTTCACACGGCACAATTTAACAATTGTTGGCCGATTTTCCAAACCTCTGTGACCACGGAGCTGATGAAAGTCCAACAGGTTCGATCGGTTCTTGTGTCCAGCCACACGGCAGGAGAAACACACCACACAGAACTGATTCCACTCACCAACATCCCGATTCCAGAAGAAAATCCAGTAAAACCCTCAACATACCAAACGTGAATTTATAATAATCAAACACGGCTGATGATGTAGAAGCAGTAGTGATAGTTTGTCTCATTCTAAGCGATAAAAGACGAAACAAAAAGAAAAGGCGTTTGATAAAAGACAACAGGAGCAGCCGCTCTATTTGCTGCACTATGATTTGGAGGTGAGTTATGTTTTTAGTAGTTAACGTTTTTAACTGAATAAACATTTAACAAGGCATCCTTTTGCGGCTGGATTTTTCAGCGAGGATGAATCGTGAGGCAGAGTCAGGTGGAACAGCAGTGGTTTATTCTTCACACAGCATCAATAATCATTTCACAGGTGAAACTTCAGCCTTAAATAGTCCCAGCTGTGACGGACCAAACCATCTTTAATTCACAGGGGAATCTCAGTTCACCAATCTCCACCTATTTAAATAAACTACCTTTTACTAAATACAAACATCAACTTACTTTTTATAAATAGTTTATGTTTTATCCTTACACCATAACGAAACACCATAAAACCCCATAAACAATTCCCCCCCACACACACACTTTTCAGTGGCCTCTCCCGGAACCTATAAATGGTGTCTGGACCCCCAGGGCAGTATTTGTCCAAACACCCTGGAGAGGACACAGAAAAGACAGGTGAGTCACTTCATATTGGCACTCCACACTTAACAGATTATGCACAAACATTTGCTTAGTTTTACCCACCAGTTGCTCATTGCTCTGAGTAACAATTATCCTCCCTTCACAGACAACCACCTCACTCGTCAATGAGGAGCAGCTGTGCAGAGCCCAGAACAAAAGGCTACATGCTAATCACTAAAATACTCAATAAATACAATTAAAACTTCTTGTGTGCAAATTGTTATTCATGTACAAATCTATGCTTAAAGTGCAGTGCCAAATAAAGTGCTTGCTGATATAGTGCTTTTAAAGTGCTACACAGTGACTAAGTAAAAATAGCCTCTCCTGGAACCTATAAATGGTGTCTGGACCCCCGGGGCAGTATTTGTCCAAACACCCTGGAGAGGACACAGAAAAGACAGGTGAGACAGGTGAAAAATAAAACATAACCACATATAATAAACATATAGAAAAATTACCTTTACATATAGTAATTAACATTTCCTCATATCACCTCCGATGTCCACCGGACTCTCAGTTGCCATGTCAACTGTCCGGGATTTCTCTCTGTTCTTGCGTCACCGCGCTTTCTGATTGGCTACCTGTCACATTCAACAGGCTGCGTTCAGTCAGGGAAAACCCCACAGGCTGAGATAATCGGGCCAAGACAATGTTGAATATGCCTGATTTTAGATCGAGCATATTCAACACGCCGCACGCAACACACACTGCAGGACACTGTAAGATCGTAGTAAAGGGAAAATCGGGGCCAGAAAAAAGGCTTTAGGGGGAACACCAGCATGCAGAAGCATTATCTGGCAGTTCCACATCCTCCTACTCCCCCCTGTCCGCAGCAAAATGGCCAAGTCTTGACCGGTCCGCGGTAATAAAATGGTTGGGGACCACTGTGTTAAACCGCACTGAGCTACAGCTTCTGTTGTGAATGTTCCTGGAGTACCGCTATGTCGAGGTGTCAGTGAGGATGAAGAATCACGACGGGGTACTCCATTCAGAAGAACCATCCAAATGGACAGAACCAAAGGCTTTAAATTCTCTTTAAGACACAGCAGCAGCAGCCAAGGTGTCTCATTCCAGCCAACTGGCTTCCATTTCCCTCAGTGGTCAGACAGGGCATCTTTAAAAAGCTGCAGGAGACCGAAAGCCGAGAATATGGGGGGATCTGAAGGGGGCACAAAGGCAGCAAAACTCATTTGTTTTTTTTTAATCAGATGTTTGAGGCTGACTTCAAGTGGTTGGATATGAAATGCTGTTTTCTCTCTCGCTGTAGATGTGGCTCCGTATTGCTGGCCTGCTGCCATGCCTGTGAATACTACATCTCAATGGGGAACCAGTGGAGACAAGCAAAGGAAACAGTGCATCTGTAGGCATTTTTGTTTTCCTGTCCAAATCAGCAAAGACAGGTGGGAATTTTCCAATGAAATCAGATACTGGATCTGTGCAGGACTACGTAGATTCTTCTCTCTAAAGGGGCAGAATCATGTGTTTTCTTTTTTTTTTTTTCCCCACCAGGGGGCTTTTTGTGGGCTCTAGTGTCCCTTATTTTGACAGTAGGCTGATAGGAATGGGGTAAGGAGAGGGGGGAAGACATGCGACAAATGCTGCCAGGTCCGGGAGTCGAACCCGCAACGGCCGCGTTGAGGACTCAAGGCCTCCAAATGTGGGTCGTGCTAACCCCTACGCCACCACGGCATGCCGAATCATGTGTTTCGAAGGCACATAGTGCAGTTTTACAGCACAGTCAAGTAATTATGTTACATTCAGTTATAAAATGCCAAATATAACTTACAAGAAATTTTACTTTGATATTTAACGCCATGAAATTGAGCGTCTGTCTCTTTAAGAAACTCCTGCTCTTTCTAAAACTCCGCCTTCAGGAAGTCACCGCAACATGGCTCCTCTATTAACCCTTTAACAACATTTTTACCAGCGTTTCACTGGTTGCCATGGGAGATTAAAGGATTACTCAAACATGAAAGGATATTAGCAACACTCCGTTTCTGATGAAGGAAAAACACTAACATGGTGTAAAGCCCAAAACATTTGATTTTACAGAAAAATACCCCTTAAAACCTAATAATTCATAAACAACAAACGTTTTCCTTCTGCTAGCAAAAAGTCAACATTCACTGTGTTAAATCTAAATTTCTTGGGCAGTTCAGTTTGACCTCTAGGACAAATCCGGACTGATGTCGACACATTCTTACTTTTTAGGACTTTGCTGTTTTTTATCACTTTACAACAACTTTATCTGGATGTTTGAAAGACCCTAAAATAAAATGTACTTCATTACTTACCTGTGCCAAATAAGGTGCATGTTACATATGGAATACTGTTATGGAGACATTAAAAAGGTCCCAGAAAAGCCATAACAAATACAGTAAATCATAGTAAGATTTTTCCTGTTTTTTTAGGTACTGATTTCATTGTTTTACCTGTAATTGTTGAACAAGTGTTGTGCAAAATTATAGCTTTACTTAAGTTGCATTTTATCTGACAATACCAGCCAGATCAGATATAAAGAAAAGGATTTGCATTTAATCTGAATAAATCTCACTTCTATTGTGCAGTCTGGCAGATTGTAAACAAGTTCCCAGAGATAGATCTCTGATCCCACTCTGGGAAAGAAGAAATTCCACTGAACAAAGTCACAAACCATCGAAGAACAAACAGGAAATGAGACAAACACAGAGAGAAGAACTGGGAAGGTAAGAGAATGAAGAGGATGGGACGGAGATAGTGACAGAGAGAGATGCTCTCCAATAAGATTTTTTTTCCCCATTTCTTTAGCTGGAAGTGGGTCACAAAGGGCTGGAGGTTAAAACTGTGACAACAGCACTCTGTTTGCGTCCTTATTTTTAGCAAAGGAAGAAGTTTTGTGAAATTAGGTTCTGGGAAGAGAGAGCCAGGCTAAGTGCAGCGAGAAAGAAAAAAGGAAGAATTAAAGTATAATAGGAGAGAAAGTCACAGTGCAGACATTATGTAAATGAAAGAGTTTGGGTCTGTGAAATGACTTGAATGAATAATAGTTTGCTCAAGCCCAGAGCGCTGCCATGCCTTCCGTCGCTCTTCTGCCTGGAATTATTAAACGTGTTTAGCTTCGGCTTTGTGAAGGTGTGGGCCAAAAAAGCTTTTCACAACCTGGATGTTTAGCATTTCTGAAACCTTATATTACTGAGGAGGTAATCATAAGCAGACAAGAAAACAGCCCCTGCGGCTGCACTTTTTAAATTAGAAGCCGGTTTTCTATAGAATCTTCATTAACGCGGAGACAATTCGACTCAGAGGTTAGTCGGGATCAGATGTGTAGGTGTTTAACTACCGGCAGGAAGTTTCTCAGCAAAGGAAAAAGTTTCAATAAAACGCTGAGAAATATGAAATCGTTATGTCCTGTTAATTCGTTTGAAAACTCTGTCACTCAGATTCCATCCGACTGAAGCCAGACTCAAGCAGAGAATCAGAGATCGGATCTCGCTGGTTAGTCAAAAGAAAGTCCAGCCAGTAAAGTGATTTGTAAAACAATTCCCCTTAATAATGAACACAAATTTGACCTCATCTAACAGGCTGAGCAGGAGATGCTCACAGTTCCATACTGAAAAACATGGAGGGTTAATAAGTTTGGTGAACAGATATGTTGCATCCAGTCCTGATCTGAAATATTGACCTCTACCAACATGAGGCATTCTGATTGGACACACTTTGTTTCAGAGAGTAAAAGAGAAAAAATCAATGATGATGAAGTTATGATGTATTTTATTATAATTATAATCAACTTACTGACATCAACTGACCAAATTATTCAATGATGACATCTTAGGAAAAATGTATCGATATCTGCAATACCAGCAGCGTATTTACTTGATATAGGACCAAGATCAAAAATCCCAGAATTCCACACTCCTACCACCTGCTGGGTGTAGCTGTGTTTTTTTTTAAGAACCTTGCAGCAAACACACAGAGACACTGATAAATTGTGTCTCTAAAACTAAATTTTTTGAATTCAGTTTCAAAAAACTAAATTGAAAAGTGTTTTGGGTTGTACCACTTCCTACCACATTTTGTTGTCACATTGCAAATCAAACACTCTGGTCACACTGAGCAGCATTGCAAATTCAATCCTGTTGTCTTTGTTGCAGGTATAAAATGCATTTTAACTGATTAACCACGGCTGTAGCGACAGGAACCCCCCAAATATTGGCGGCTATAAATATCTGTTTGAGTGGCATGTCAAAGTGACACCTGCAGGGGGCGAACGGTGTGGGCCATCAAATGGAAAACAAAGAGGCAGCAGCAGAACAGTGACATGTAAAAAGGCTGAATTGTGAATGTAAATGATTGTGTTTACCATGCATGAGTCTCCCCTGCTTGTTATCCTCTGACAAATGTTTTGAGTGGTGAGCGGATGACATTCACTGCCTCCGGTAATCAATGGCTGGCTCTGGTGTTGCCACTGGAATAGACTGTTATAGATCACTTGCATATTCCTGAATATAAACTGGCAAACCTGCAATCTGAGTCCCGGGAGTCCCCACGTCTCTGCTGTGTAAGCCAACGTAATTAAACACAGAGTAATCCTTCATGGTGGCCAAGCCAAAGCTAAACCTTTCTCTGGTTTAATTCAGAACTGTTTTAATTAAAGTGATAAATGCTTAAATTAGCTCCTGAATATGTGGGTTTTATTTTATGCTTTAGTCTGTCTGCTGGGTGTCGACTCGTTTAAACTCACACTTCCTGTTCAGGCCTGTTTGACTCTGACTGATTCCTTATCTTTGCGTCTTTGTCCATCTTCCTGAGAACAAAGATCGTTCCCAGTCAGCACCGTATTTGCCTCAACAATAAGGACTCACTAAGGTTGCTGATTAGCCTCGTCAATACAAATTTCAAACTCTTTCACTATTCTCTGACTTTCGAATCCCTCTCCAACGCTAACCCTCCACCCTTCCGATAAACACTTACTGATAGCAGCGCAGCCCTCCTGGGCATTCACCCAAATCTTCAGTGTGAGCTAACAAATGCTGCATATGTCCTCCCATGCTGCGGCATTAGAGGGAAAATTCCATTTGGTGTCAGGAGGGATGATCTCTCAGAGGCCCCCATGCTGCTCTTGCCATTCATGAAACACATCTCCATCGATTGCCTATGTGTTTGCTGTAAGGCCAATGGTACCAATGGCTTCCAGTAATAAGCAAGTATTTGTCCCATTGTGTCTTCCTTTTTAGTCTGCAGATTCAGAAAAGTCTGTCAGCTGTTTGGAAATCAGATTGACAGTTGATAGGAAGATTTGTGACTGACACTTCCACCTGGCAAATATCAACCAATCACTTAAATAACTTTCTAAGTGATCCCTGCGATGCATATTAAAATGGTAATGAGTTCCATAAAACTTCAATCAATGTAGTGTTTTTAAAGTGCGTCAGGATAATCACCCCAATGTACAGAGCATTTACCATCTGACTAAACACATTATCCAATACATTTTATGTTGATCAAATTGTTGAACAAGTGTTATGCCAGAGGGCATTATTTTATCACAGCACTAGAGGATAACATTTCCGTTATGTTTAAGGGTACTTTCACACCTGATAGACTGGTGGACTAAATTACAACATTTGTATTTTCAGTTGGTGCGGTTTGCTTTCTCACTGCGTTGTTCCGGTTCACCCTTCACCTGTGGAGGAGCAGCACCAAGAACCACTAAAGGAAGCAACACAAAAACCTCTGAAGAAGATAAAGTCCTTCTTCACAAAAAGTAGATAAAAATGGAGTGGCATCAGATTTTAGCTACTCTGCGTTTCTTGCATTTTTTTGTACAGCTCCTCAAACGAACCTATAGTCCGGTTCGTTTGGGGAGCTGTACAGTTGGATCAGATCAAGCCGACTGCACAGGATAAGCCTGTCACTATAACAAATTTTCTTGGGCGATAAATTGTTCCAGAAGTTATTGCGATGAACAATAAAATTGTTGTTTTGAGATATTTTTTTAAGTAATATAATGGTAACGGCATAGTAATAAAGCAAAAATGCATTCTCAGAAATCTGTAAACTTAAAAATCTAATGAACATTTAACACTGGAACTGAAAGACATTTTAAATATCCAAAATAAATAAACAAAACAACAGAAACATCAAATAAATTGAACTATGAAGTCTCTAGTTTTTGATAGTAAAAGAAAAATGATAAATCATGCCAAAGGAAGTTATTGAGTTTGTTTTAATTTATCATGCGATTAATTGATTTATTGATTATTGTGACAGGCCTAAAACAGGGGTAATGTGAATGCACCTTTAATTAAAAAATTTAATCATTTTTCAGTCGATCTTTCAACTAACTCAAATAAAATATATTTCCATTTTGACTTTCAAACTAAAACTCATGCTCAAGTTAAATGACAAACACCTACTGAGTTTTCTGGAGCAGTAACTAGAACCACAGACATCCTGTACAGTGGGCAAGTGAAGCTGTTAGGAAGTTTGTTGTGGGATTACACATCTTTTCTAAAGGTAGATTATGAAAAACATCTGTTTTGTGGAGCTTTAGGATGGCCTTATGCAACAACAACAGAAACCTCTAAAGCTAGAAGAAAAAATGTTTGACAGAAAAATGTGCACAAGTAAAAGCAATGTAAGAAATGATAAATCTGAACAGACAGAAAAAGATGCCTCCAGTGGACTCCCCACACCAGCTGAGCAAAACTAATCTGGCTCATTGTCAGACGTCTCTCACCAAAAGACAAAGTCCAAAGTGCTGAAATCATAAGAAACCTGCTGTTCATTTACCAAAAAGAGTTTCAAAGATTCCAGACAGATCAAGTAATGTTACAGGTGACATGACATGGAGGCAGACGAAAGACTTCATGACATGTTACGCTGTTTGAATAGTTATTTTAAACATCTCAGTCTTAGTGGTATACTTCCAAACCCCAGCATTGTGTCAGAGTGGTTCGGTTCACGCCACATTGTCTCCTTTTAGCTTCGGATGTTTTCATCTGAGAGGAAAGAAGGTGGCTTTGGGAAAGATGGGCTAAGATGTTTATTTGACTGCTCAAAAGTATCCAGAGACCCTTGAGGTGCTGCTGCTGCTGCAAGGCGAGTGAGGATGCAAAGGGTTGTAACAAGCAAGGAAATGAGGTCAGTGTGTGTAAGCAAGAGCATGGTGGAGAATAACACTGATGTACTGAAGTCAGTATGGTGTTCTCTTTTGGAAAGAAACAGAATGGATGTAAAAGCTCAACATCAACTCATTTTGTTGAAAACTACACAGGGGTTTCAAGGTTGGTGTTACTTGATAAAGGAAGCCAAACAACATGGTCAGCACGCTCTCTGCTCCACCATGTGAAAAACCTGCACACTTCCAGTGAACTATGCTGTCATCCTTGAGTGGTTCTGTCTCTTCTTTACTTCCATGACTGAACCATCCTGATTGGTCTTCTTCAGTTTTATGACTACATTCAGAGAGTACATGTTTTCCTGGCAAAGCAACGCTCTTTCATGTCTATTTCCCTGACAACTCTTCCTGTCAATTCGTTTTTCTCTCCCCAAGAGGTCAGACCCTTACGATTCCGACAAGATTGAAAAGCCCCAATGCTGCAATCCTTCCGAACCCATGATTCTGACTTAATGCTTTATTTCTATACCTGCGTCCATTAACCACAGAATGCGCAAATTGAAATTATGACAATAAATTTCCTCAAACACGCAAGTTTAAAAACAGTATTTGCGCTAGTATATTTTTTAGCTGGATTGAAGTAGATATATTTTCTAAAACTCCAATAGAAACACTTTTTTTGCATCACATGAGTCACATGATCACCTGTCGGATGAAACTACTGATGAAAACAATGAAGAAGATGACAAATAGGAAGTAGTATTAGGATTGTGGTTTGCTTTTGTTTTTTGTTTTTTGGGCCAATGTGCAGCTGGCTCCATCAGAGCTCTCACAGCATCACACAGTTCATAAAAAGTTGTATGTTATTCCAACGGGTGGAATCCAGAACTCTTCTATTAAAAATCTGACTACATTTTCCCTAAATTGCTGCATCCATATCCACTCCAACGCCTGAATAAGACCCTGACGTCTCCTCTGGTTTGCTGATAGATGATGAGCGTTAGCGCCATGGCTGAATTATGAATATATCTTATGCAACTGTTTACATCCATCACTGCCATGATTTTTAACGACTGGACAAGCTTATTCATGTGTGATTTTAATTTTGCTTCCTTTTTAATGTAAACACCACAGTTGCGGAATAGTGTGTGTGGGGTTGAGGGGCTGACACTGCGATACTTCCTGTTATCCTTCAAACTCCATTGTTACCTAAGCTTGACTGTCTAACCTCTGCACACACGTTTGGTTTTTGTGAGCTCTCACCAGCAGCGGCTCTGCTGTTGTTTCTGCTCATCCTGCCTGTGCTCCACCATGACAACGGAGCTTGGAGTGAACAAGATCAAACTTTAAGTGTTCTTTGCTGCAGCTGCTGTCCTGGGGGGAGAGTGTGGCTTTGGAGGAAAGACAGGAGCAATTTGTATTCCCCAACAGAGGCTACTCGACTTGTTGTCACTGTTTTATCCTGACTGAAAAAGGTTATATATGAGAGCAGAGTACTTTGGTGCATCCACTCTTGTCATTTGGGTTTGCCCACAGGCGGGGGATATTTTTTTTTCATCTCTGTTTGAGTGTGAGCACATGCCTCTGCTGCTCTGTGTGCATCTGTCACAACAACATGCAAAGACTTTTAGCATTTCGCAACTATTCACAGCAATCACTTTGGTGTTTAGCTACTTTACACACCAAAATTTGTTAGGTAAAAGCCTTTAACACATGGGAGAGAAAAAAACATCCACTGTGGCTGGAGCAGGGGTTTTGTAAAGTCAGATTAATTCCACGGTGTGATTTCACTGATATCAGGATTGGTTGATGTTGAGGTCAAGGCTGATAAAAAAAAAAAGAAATTTGAGTTCTTCGAAGCCAGAATTTAGCAGCTCTGTTTGACCAGTACTGGGTGATATTCAAACATCTGTGAGCATGCACTCTTCGCTGTAAAACACGGTGACCATCTCTATGGTTAGAGAACTCAAAAAGGTTCAACAGTCTGATAAAGAAGGCTGGTTCTGTTTTGGTTCGGTTCTGAGGACGACTATGGAACCTCTGGAGATGATTAGGCCAGGAAGGATTCTTATTAAAATCAAGGAAATTATGGACATCCCTGACCATCCTCTTCATGAGACTGTCTTGAGAAAACAGAGTATCTTCAGTCAGAGGCTTCTTCAGATTCGTTGTAATACAGATAGCTAAAAGAGATTATTTTTCTTGGCAATAGCCATCACTATCTATAATAACTCTTTGAAGACTTTGAATTAATGAGCTGCAACAACATTTAACTTCCCTTTGGAAGTTGAATTTGATTTTGAGTTGGTCATGTTTAGGCTTAACACCAATCCAAAAACCTTCGTCCATCCTGTCCATAATGGCTGAAACTCATTCATATAGAGAGAACTGGTTGGGATCAACTCAGACATGGACAATTCTCAAACAGTTGTCAAACACTAGAAACTTGAATGTCTCATAGAGACAATCTAATTTGGAGGAACACAGAGAGCTGGTAAGTAACTCGTGAAGACCTTTAGTGCAGCATTTGCACTAAAGGGAAAATGGGACATCTGCCATGAACCATATGCAGGCTGGGTAAAATATATTTCCAACCTCAAAAAACATGACAAAAATGATTACATGTTTCTGGAGGGAGAAGGAAAAACAGCTGATCATAGCCTGTAACTGTTACAATGGAGATCATGCTGCATAAGAAGTCAACACTCCCCCTTAACATATAATGGAAGCAGCTAATTACAAGCAACATTGTGAGTCAAGAGTCCTTGACAACAAGGGGCTTTTTTGCTATTGAGGTCTCAGGCCGCAGTAAACCGGCCCACTCTAAAAAGAAACTGAAACAAAGTCATGGGAAACAGGTAGGATAGTTTTAAGGTGTGATGCATGGATAGCGTGGCTACAGATTCATATGTCACCATAACTTTGTTTTAATGAAAACAATAATAATAATAATAATAATAATAATAATAATCATAATAATAATACAGACCTTTGGGCAATTAAATAAGTTAAAAACAACATAATATGTAGGAGAAAACATAAAATACAGAAACCCTTCAGCTGTGAGTTTGACAATGAGGAACAGCAAAAAAAAAAAACAAGTCTATGATTTTAACTAAAACTTGCAGATTCATCAGACTGTGATGATTTAAAAATGTATGATGGAGCTCAAACATTTCATCCAGCTTTCATATTGTCAAGAGGAGGAATAAAAACGACTGGAAGGCTTTCAGAAGCCCATCCTAATGCATGGGATCCACTGTGGTGCGTGCTCCCAATGACAGCAGTGAATGTGAGTCACACTGGTGCAAATGTGACTAATAACAGATTGCTAAGATAATAAGCATGTTATCTCCAGAGCTGCTATGTTGTGTAAAATAACATGGCAGACTTCTAATTCATAGTCTGATCAAATCACAAAGTGCATTGAAACTCCTGCCCAGCGGTGGGCACAGCAGCCTTAAAGACAACAACAGTGATATACCAACATGGGCGCTAATGCTAATGCACTAACCTTAACTATTGTTGTTTTGACAATTTGGTTATAGTTTACATGTTCAACAGGAAGTTTACAAAACAGCCAAGTATATGTGTTTTAGAAATTATCTAGAAACATTTATTTAGAGGAAGCCAAGTGCGCTAAACATTTTCAAAGATAGCACGATGCTAAACAAAACATGAGCTTCGCTATTAGTACATTAGTAGATTAGCGGAAGTGTGTTACACCACATTTTTAGTTCCATACCAATATTTAGACAAAAACTTTAAGCCTCTTGATGACCTTTAACCTTTTTTAAGCTGGACTTTACTTTCAGCATTCATTCATTTTCTTATTCAAACGTTGTTTGGAATCAGAAGACATTCTCCATAGAGATTCTCCAGTGCATGCAAACAGATTAGTGAATAATATATCTACATTTTCTGGCTCAACAACCTTCACAATTTGAAGTCATCCTCTTTGTTGGCGTCTATAATTTATTGTGTTTGCTTTATCTCTTCTTCTCCTTCTTGCTTACTTAGTCATCAATTCCTTCTTTCTGATTTCTGAGTGTTTGTCTCATGTCACTGTTTCTTCTTTCCAAACTTTACTTACGTTTTTTTGGGTCAGATTTGCACCTTGAAGGATTTGCAGCTTTTCTTTGATCATTTTTTCCTTTTGATTCTTCTTCCCTGTCTGATGTGCCGCATCCCAGCCGTTAATCAGTCAGTGGGAGTAAAACCAGGGAGGCTGTTTGATTGTGCCTTTCTTCTGTGTGGTATACATCCTGAGAAGTTGTGTTCACACCAATCCTGGACAGAAATGCTGAGTGGACGAATCACCGCAAGACATCAGGAGAACTCAGGGGAGCTTTGTGCACAAGTGTTCCTTGCTGTGAGGATGTTCTGTGTAGCTGAAGATTTAGATGTGATTAAATAGGTTCATCTGCAAAATACATTCACACCTCAGAGCTCTGAATGCAGCTTGCATGTTTGAAGTAATTCTAAACATCCGCCACAGATAAGAAAATGACTTCAAATTAAAATCCTTCTTAGTCACTCAAACAGGAGGCTGCTTTTGACAGGCTATTGTGTTTCAAATTCACTTTAGAGCAAAAAAAAACTGCTTTAATAGTCTAAGAGAACGCAAACAAAGAAATGATGATATGAATCAACATTTACTCTCTTGACAGGTTGTCTTGCAGTGGTTTTCTTATCGTTTATCTAGTATGTCTGCTTTAAATGACAGGCATGACAGTTTGGTTGCAGGATCATATATGCAGTTTAGATGAACCAGAATCTAATTTAAAAGAAGTGTTCAACTTTTATAAGGATACTAATATTTAAACATAGAGTGGGCTTGTTCATGCACTTTATTTAAAGGCATTTAGAAGTACACTCTATGTCCTTTGACTGAGACAGTTTAGAAACAAAAAGCAATGTGATGCCATCCATTGTTCTTGGCAACAGTTATTAAATATTCACTTTAGAGCTACCCATTGTTAAATATTAACACTGGGTATCAAACTGGTTAGTTTGGGGATAACTCACAGGAATGGTTCCAAACAGCTCTGGTGATCATCAAGGCTCGCTGCTTTCCCACTTGGTTCTGGGAATCCCTCTGGTTGACATGCTGCTCGGTGATGGTGGGTCCATGGGAGGAAGGAGGAAGAGGCTAAAAATCTGTGTTAAACTCAAAATCTCCCACAGTGAACAGACTCTGTAGAGCCTACTAAGCATATGACCTGATTAATATTCCCTGATGTGAAAAAGTGTCATAGTTGTCCCATTTATTATTAAAAAGATTCTGACCCTCACAAACACTGTGTCCTCTCTGCTTCAAACATCATCATGTCGTTTATTTTGAACCTTAAAGTAACTGATCCGGCTTTAAAGGAGTCTCACTAAAAATCTCAGTGCATTTTTTACCCATTCTGTATCACTGACAGTTATTAATACAAGATTAATGGCGGAGCACAGTATCATTTCTGTTGAGCAGACTGACGATCTTTGGATCTTGGAAATCCATAAAAGCCAGAAAGGAGTTTCCCATCAGCCTCTTTGTCTCATTGACATCAACGTTGTTGTTTTTGTCATCGTCTGCAGTATTTTTGGAGCCATCAGTGGTGCATCATTGTTATCCATGCAGAGATAGATGGCTGTTGCTTAGGTCAGAGCTGAGATAAAGAACTCAGCCAGGCGTGAACCTCTCCATTATCTGTTCTACATTCTTCCTCTGGACCCGTCTCTCATTTTCTTATTGCTCTTCCATTGTTCTGTCTTTCTTGTTCTTCATTGTTAGTCTTTTTCCTATTGTTAGTCTGCATCTCCTTGCGCAGCTTTCCCATGACTGAAAATGGGCAACCACTGAATTTTGAATCAAAAGACTGAGAGAACTGTTCTGCTTAAGCCTATGCTGTGAAGAAGTGTGAAATACAACCAGACTACACCAAAAATAATCATTATTATTATTGAAAATAAATATTTTGAAGCATTAAGTGCTCTAATACTTCCTTCTAGATCACTTCGTTGACTGTGGACTTCAGAAAACCCAGTGGACCAAAACCAGTAGATAACATGTCCCCCCAAATCCATCACTGACTGTTGAAACGTCACTCTGGAATTTAACCAATGCAGATTTAACCTTCCAGTTCTCCTCCAGACCCTCAGAGCTTGATATGAAATGCAGAATTTGCTTTCATCTGATAACAGGACTTTATATGACTGGTCTAGGTCAGTTTCTGATTC
>CAEFZX010014010.1:0-98779 GCA_903066825.1 Alfaro cultratus | reverse complement strand
GCTTGGATGTTCTGCCTGCCGCTGGTCGGAGCCGTGTGTGTGTGTGCGCGCGTGTGTGTGTGTGTGTGTGTGTGTGTGTGTGATACAAGTTGGAAAGTGTGCTCACATTTACTTTTGGCAAAAAGTATTTACTTTTTGGCATAAATGAACATGTAGCAATGCACTGGCTGATCT
This sequence comes from Alfaro cultratus, assembly GCA_903066825.1. Taxonomy (NCBI): domain Eukaryota; kingdom Metazoa; phylum Chordata; class Actinopteri; order Cyprinodontiformes; family Poeciliidae; genus Alfaro; species Alfaro cultratus. The sequence goes on along the minus strand of CAEFZX010014010.1, from coordinate 98,605 downwards.
TAGATGAATAATTACCACGTTTTTCTACTGCCTACATATCTATGTGGACTTTATTAATCACAACTCTGTTTTAAAGAATCTGCAAGGTAGAATGATTCAGTCAGATCAGTTTCTACATTTCAGTTTTCATGTCTGTTTTAAGCTAAGATTGTTCTGATGCTCAAAATATTTTTAAAAATTAGCTTTTTATGTTTCTCATATCATATTTTCTTACTAAACATGTATAAAAACTGAATAAAAAAAAAAAATGGAAAACTCATCTGAAACACAGCTGACTGATAATTCTCTTCCTTAAAATTATTTTCCTGGCTGCTTTTACCTAGAATGCCTCCCTGGGTGGTGAGGCACAACATCCATAGTAAGAGCTGTCACTGTCCTGAAGACATGGCATGTGATGAACCTGAAATGAAGAGCCTCCTTCATTAAAATCACTTAAAATGTTTTTTATGACATGAAATGTTTCTTATCAAATGTATGCTTAAAATTTGACTTAAGAGTCATTTGGTTTTATGTGGGGCCTTTACCAAAGAAAAAGACAATCCAAAAGTCAAATCTTAGTGCCCATAAAGCAGATTCACTGAGTTGCTGGTGGAGATACAGACAAAATTAAAGTCATGCTTTAAACATAATTAGTCGTAATTTTGTCTAACAACTTTTCTTTTCCAGAGATAAAAAGATGACTTGTTCCTAAGTATGCAGCTTCTCCTCCACCACAACTTCCGCACATTTCAATAGTTGGTTTATTAAAAGCCAAGTTAAGACAAACGAAGAAGACGTTAAAATAAGTTAGACTTCTGTTAGTCTCCACTGTGCGTTCCTCCCATTCCACATACTTTGTGCGTAAAAGTTGGCACCGTACCTGCAATGTCCCACAGCTGCAGTCGCACCGTCTCCTGGTCCCAGGTGAGGACTTTGAGGGCGAAGTCCACTCCGATCGTGGCACGGTAGTTGGGGCTGAAGTTGTGATGCACATACCGCTTGATGATGCTGGTTTTCCCGACCCCGAGGTCTCCTATAACGAGAATCTTGTAGAGGTGCTCCTTATGGTGGTTATTTTGCATGGCGACCGAGGAGGGCGAGAGCTCAGCATGAATCCACCGTAATGGAGAGGACTCGGAATATGGGAAAAATAAATAAATAAATAAATAAAACACTCAGGGTAGAATACAGAGAGAAACTTGGGGAATGAGAAGAGGAGGTAAGGTAGTTGACGTCCTGGCCCCTCGGAGAGAAGTGGAACACAGACGTCTGGACCTTGTGACTGAGGAAGGGCCGCTGCTGCCGCTGCTGCTGCCTGGGAGTGACTGTTTCTACTACAGTAGAAACACGCAAAACCGGGATTTACGGAAATCCTCCTAGAGGATCGAGGATAAACGATTGTCTCTACAGCAAGGGTGGAGAAAGTACCAAGAGCATTTACACAACTTAAAATAGCATGCGTAATTGAATTTAAAAGTAAACAGTTGAGATGTCATGACCATTAGGATTCTGGTTTTATATTTTCCTTGGTTTTAAGATTTCTTGTCCATAAATTTAAAAGTAGTGATGGTTTTAGTTAGAAGTACAATCTATTCTATAAAATGCATCATAGGCGGATGTTCTGGGGAGGCATCGGGGGTCTGGACCTCTCCAATCTTGGAAAAGTCTAGAATTGTACCCCTCCACCCAATATGAACACAGGTAGTGCATAATGTGTGAAGAAAGGGATAAAAGATTTTAATTTCTTCATACAAAAAAAAATAAATACAAATCTGAAAAGTGTGATGTGAATTTGTAGCATTTGGGGCTTTCTAACACATATAAATGCTTTGATCTGAATATTGATGCAAAAAATTTCAATTTGTACAAAATTGTAAGAAACTATGATCATTCTTATTCCAGTTTCCAATTATGCACCACTCTGTGTTGGTTTGTAACATAGATTATGCAAAACTTCATGGCTGCGATGTGACAAAATGAAAAAACAAAACAAGGAGTTAGTATGTAAACCGCATTTCTTTATCACCTTTTACAAGTCAAAACCCAAAATCGTACTATATAATAAATTAATTAATTACAGTACGTTACCATGGAACTGTAATTTCACCTTATCGATTAAGTTCCCTTCAGGGTTTTGGCAATGAAACAGCATCAAAAATAAGCCCATCAAAAAAACAGAGATCACCAAACCCCAAAGAAAAAAAAAAAAGTAACACGCCAAGTTTATAATGATCAGTCAAGCACAGGCTTATATACAATGAAATACATGTGAACTCTTTTAAAATCCCTGAACGTTAGTGAATTCAACCCAGGTTGAATGAGATGAAGCAGGTAAAACTCTCAGACATCTTGTTGTTAAATGCACTCTCCCACACCATCTCAGTGAAAATTAGCTTCTTGAAAGTGCCTGCAGTGATTACTAAAGCTTGTGAAAAATGCAAACATAATAGGGTTTTCTTTTCTTTGTCTTATCCTTTTTAAAAAGAAACACATCAGAACTTCAAAGCTTTATTTTACTTGCACGTACGACTAAAAGAAAAGGTGTTAAAAAGAGAAAATAATGGATCCCCACTGCACTGATCACAGAATATTATTTACTTGTTGTTGCCTTTTACCAAATTTGTGCTTAAACTGATCAGCATAAAGACCTTGCAAAAAAATGAGTGGCAAATCACTTAAAAGGATTTCTAAACAAAGTCAAGCATTTTACTTTAACCACACAAAAACAAACACATAAATACAAAAATGACAAAATAAACACATTTTGTTTTTTGCAAAGTGATGCATCCCTTTATTGAGAGAAATTATCTTTGAATGCTCCACAGGGAGCAATCCACCGTGAAACATGGCAGCAATGACGTCAAATTGAAAGCAGGGACTAAAGACACATCAATTCTCTGCAGTGCTTCCCTGAGACAGAGAAGAAAGTCCTGCGCTGGACAATTGACAAAAAACACACTGATAAATCATTTCCCTTTTAAATGTTCAACGTAGAATTTACAACCCGTTACATGATGATCAATTCATTCTGGTTTGTGTTGGCAGTAACAGCATGGATTTAGGAGGTGGCCAATTACCAACAGCATAAAAATCAGCAAACATAATTGGAGAAAAGAAGGAACACTGGATAAAAAATACTCATTCAACGTCAAGATGCAAATCAGCTGTATCCATGTCATTAAAATGTAGAATAAGAAGACATGGTAAGAGTGTGTACTGAAACTTTTAAGAATGATACAAATTAGTTATCAAAATACTGTGGTTGTACTTTTCATCTTTTTATACAGAAGTGTTTCAACATCAGCTTAATTTATTCATAGGTATCAATCTCATAATTTTAGACTTCTGTAAGCATTTCAGATTTTGAAAACTGGTGAACAATCCTACCCTTTTCAGTTTCAGTATATTTAAAACTCTAAAAACACTAAAAGGAAATGTTTCCATTAAAACTTCAATCAGTAACTTTTCATGCATTTATGCATGATCAATTGCAGTTCCATATTTTTAACCAAGATTTAAACGAAATACATTCAATTTAAAAGATTCAGAATTGTAATCAAGGCACTCATTTGTTCTGATTTTGACTTAAAAGCATCTATATTTTGGGGATGGGTTTGGCTGCGACTGCGATGCTCTCAATAGCGCACTCGTCACTTCCCCGGCGAATTCGGAAGTAGCCGTCCTCGCCCCATTGGGCACCCCAGCTGTTCTTGACAATCCAGTACTTCTGTCCGGTCTTATGGCAGCGGCTGTAGCCCACCAGCAGCACTGCGTGGTTGGTCAGCTCGAAGGGATTGATGGAGTCTGCAAGGCCTGTGTGGTGGTAGATGCCTCCTTTATAGTTCATGAAGTCAGAGTACACCTGTAGACAAACACTAGTTAATAATAGTTCACCTTTTTCTACTCTTTTGTTTTGTTGTATGAGGTTAATGTTATCTTTTTGTTTCGATTAATATCACAATCCACAGTAATACATATTTTAAAATAAAACTTTTGGCATATATAACCTTTCAAAAGTTTATTTGTAGTAAGATCTCCATCTTGCAGAGACACACCTAATGCATTTTGTAGCAGAGATAAGATTTTAATATGAACATCAGAGAGACATTAAGCAGCTGTTGTACCTCCAAAGCAACAGACATCGGTCCATTCTTGACCAGTTCCAACATCATGGCCGTCTCACTGCAGCCACCGTAGAATCCGCCTACGTATCCATACTCTGCGGTGTACGTTCGGCCGCAGTTTGCAGGCACGCCACATGGAGTGTCCTTTGCAGTGTATGGAAAGCAAGACTCATCCACAATGCCGAAATCCTGTACATATTTCCCAATCAGGTAAGGGAAGCCCCCATCGCAACCTTACAAAGGTGAAAAAAAGTAGAAATCTTTAAGTAAATAAAACATTTTTTAAATGTTTGTTTATGTCACAATAGACTGCAGATATTATTCTACAAACAGAAAATAACCTACATCGGCTTTAGCAGAAAATGCTTTGATTTGTATTAGAAATAATATATTTTAGAGCGTTAGTTTACCTTGAGAGTATTCAGAGCAGGAGACCACTTGTTGAGGACTGAAGACAGGGCTATCGCTGTTGTTGGTGAGGATCCGAACCCGAGCTTCCAGCATTCCCATGGTGGCGAAGGAGTAGCAGCTGCCGCAGGATGCTAAAACACAACAAAAATGGAGAGAAAACACTGCTATGAGAAATAACAACATGGAACAGTGAAAAGACTGCTTTTTAAAAGATGCTTTGTTCCCACTACATGGAAAAGTTTACGACATATAATACATATAATATTCTGTGCCCAGCTGCCACTGACCTGTGCATAGCAGGTCAGTGCAAAGTGGCTTTAAGATGGATATTTCCATATAACAGAATGGAAATATCGTTGGGGCAGCTACAATAATAATAATAATAATAATAATAATAATAATAATAATAATAATGATAATGTATTTTTTGGACTAAATTCAGGGCTAAATGTTTTTTGATACTCTTGCCACAACACACTTATCTGACCTTGATGATAAGTGTCAGGATTGACTGCCTCATTCCACCAATAGGATGAGGCAGTCACAGAGAACAGATTGAACAAAGTTTGTATACATGAGTCAGGCATTAAGTTGCTAATAAAATGGTCTAAAGGAACAGATTAGGTAAGGAGCAGAGGCCACAGGGATGTGCAGGGCGATTTAATTGCAGTAATGACTCAGGGTGAGACAGTGGAGAGTATATTTGGGACTAAAGCCTTCAGCTTATTAGTAGCAATAAGGTAAAACAGACTTTCATTTTGATCCAAAGGCTCACAAAGTTCTGCAGATTATGAAAAGACTCGAAGTAAGAAAAAAAAATACATATAACCCATAAGACAGAGTGTTACAGAAGGTTCAAAGGACATGATAAAATTTTGATTAGATAAAAAAATCACAAATATGTTTGGTTCTTTCAATATGTCAATAGTGTCTTTTAGTCCAGAGCTGTTACATTACAGGAAACACATCCATGTGTCTCTAATCTGTTATCAGCAGGACGTGCTCATCATAAGACTGTTTTATATTCCTCCTGATTGCTGCTCAAACTGATGTGATTGATTCGGAGTTGGTCACAGATTCCTCTGTGTTCTTTTACCTCTTTGACAAATGTGACATTCAGGCTTTTATTTCCTCAGGCAGAGGAGATTTTCAAAGAGAGCTATCTTTCAGTGATGCACACAGGCACAGCCTATAGATCACACATTAAGACATCTGTGTGGCTGTTTTTTTATGATGCTTTGCAGAACAAAGAGATTCTGCAAGTGATGAAATTCCTGGAAAGTTCTAAACAGTTGCCCTTCAGATCCAGATCATTGTAGAGATAAATTATTTACAAAGCAAGTTAACCCCGAGGTGAAGAGCTGTCAGGAGTTGGGTAGAGGGAAAGATTTCCAGGCCTTAGATTTTTCAAGCAGAGCTCACAATAGCTAACAAGAAAAAGAGGAAGAAGAATGCTCTACAAAAACAGAGCAGCAGGGAGACAAGATTTCAAGCTCGATTATGCAGGAACATTTCTCATCCATCTCATTATAGATACATTTACAAGGTAAAATGCTTATTCTCCAACTGTTAATGCTCAATGTTTTCGTGTTGATGTAAATGCCTCATATCTGAAATCCCCCTATCTTACTTAAGAGATAGGGGGACAGAAGGAAAGAGAATTAAGTCAATACTTTGATCAGCATGAGCAACTGTTTTCACTAAATGAGTTATCACTGGGCAGTGTAAAGTCCTCAGGAGAGCATTGCAGAAGCCTCTTTTTAGCAACCCCGATGCAACATGTAATTTCTCTTCTCCAGCTGGAAACACTTAGCAGAAGTATCTGCTCATTTAAAAGACACAGCAAAGCAGGAAATAAATGTTTCATGTAATTTGTTCAGATAACTAAAATGCAAGAAATGTAGATCACATTTGGTACGTAGATACGTCAAACGTTTTGTGAAAAACTGGACTCGACTCATGCAATAAAAATAAAATAAGCTCCATAGCCCTCCACAGTACCTTGAAGGACTATTCCATTGAAGCACTTTGGATTTCTCTAGATGCTTAAACCCCACCCTATAGAGGCTCTCTCAGATACTCGAAGCACTCTGCTTCTGTAATCTCTCCACTCACACACAACAGTGTGCAGAAAACAGGAAGAGCAGACGGGCAAAAAGGAAAGGAGGCAAAGCGAGTGGTGAAATGCTTCTGAGTGGAAACTATTACTGGCAGCTGTCAAACGTAAACCTGCATCTGATCCTTCCGGCCATTCTAATATTAGTGCTTGAAATTTTCAGTTCCTTTGAATTAAAACAATAAGACTTGAGTTTTTCATTTAGACTAGCTTCAAAAAGTTAAGAGATTTAAAAACTTCATTAAAATGTTTTTATCAAATTTTAAAAAGGAAATGAATTGATCAAAAGAACACCTTTTCAAAATTATGATATGATTGTAATGAAAGGTCACCTTGATTTCTCACAGGGCTAACAAAGCTGACGCCATCAACGTTTCTCCAGTCCCAGTGTTCGGGGAGGGCTGCCGCCATCTTGGCTAAACCAGCTTCCACAGGAGCAGGGCGAACACGTCTGAGGAATACACCAAGAGGCCGTTTTAAAGGGGAAAACCTGCGCCACACATCTGTGGCAAGCAAACGGCAATTCAATCAATAAAGATCATCATAAATTGATGTTATTTAGCAGGAAATCAGATTTATACATTTCCTATCACGCAAAAAGGATGAAATGAGGAATGGAATGAAGCGCTCACACAGGGATACGAGAGGCAGGGCCGCCTGCTCTGTAATGCAGCTCTTGCAAAGTGTACATCTCATGCTCAGGATACGCCACAGCCATCCAGGAGCTCTGAACGGTGTTGATTAAATCAATGAAGTCCCAGTTGTTTTTATACGGCTTCGGGAGCAGCCTGGGGAAAGAGTAATGAAAGAGCTGATGCAGATTTTATCCAAGGAAACAAACTAAGAAAAAGCAATCACTTTAAGGACATACTGGACATTTCAGGTTTGTGTACAGTGCTAACATAAAATCTACAATTAAATTAAGAAACTTAACATATAGGATCCAATTAGGCTTGTCTCTCATATTAAAATAACATTCAAGCAGATATTCAACATTATTTTCATTAAGCCCACATTTCTGTAGTAAAAGTGTTTTTATTGATATCCTGTAATACTCTAATCTCTACCGTATTGTTTCTTTACTAGCTATAAGTTGGCAATCATCTAAATTACCAGAAAAAAAGACTTTCAAACGTCATTCTGTGTGCAATTGAGAGTGAACGTGGGAAAAAGATAGAAAGAAAAATTTCAGTTAGAAGTACAAAACAGTGGAGACATTTTTACTAAACTTTCTGGAAACAAAACTCTTGCCTTGAATCATGTTATCACAGAAAGCAGTTTCATGTGACCAGAAACTGTATGCTCAAGCTTTCATAGCAAAAGTCAGATAGTTAGATAAGGTTTCCTCACACACATGAGGGGAACCATTGAGGAAGAGAAAATCTAATATGAAGCAGAAATGTAAGAATTGCATATTAGCTCTTCTCGTATTCCTCTGGATCCCTTGCAGGTTATGATTCCCAGTTCAAGTTCCTATCATTTGTGCTTTGCCTAAATAGCCCCAACTGGTCGTAATTTAGGTACCCGCTGCTGAAGACTGGCTTAGAATCTGCTCTGGGCGGCACAGGCTTCACCCTCTTGCCCACAAAACAGGCCCAGTTGCGCCCCAGCACATCGTGGACCCATCCTGGCAGGGTTTGGTCACAGTAGCTGGTCACCTTGGAGCCTTCCTGGGTGTACTGCAAGAGTCAGCAAACAAAATTATGGCTTCTAGTCTTATACACACAAACACACACTTTAAATAGTGTTCTTAATATGCAAACTCAGTGCCAGTAACAACTTCACATATACTCAAAAATTGGGCTTTTTGTGAAGCATTTGAAGTGTTCTTCAGATGGTTTGACACAGCAAACGTCTTAAAATAATTTTACAGATAACGTGGTGCAAAATTTTGACTTTATTAAAGATTCTGTATAATCGCTAAATCATGCATCTTAGCATACACATATATATATACTCCCCAACTAATCTTCAGATAAGTGTTACTTAAAAAGTTGTTCACAAAGAAGAATTTTTGTCAACATCAGCAAGGTCCAAGCATTATTATGTCTCAATATTTGGCCACTCTTCTTATCTGAATTGGCTGACTTTACTTAAATTGGATGATTTCCTGCTAAAAAACCGTACTTTTAAACAAGATCTAACAAGATTTTCTAGGGTAATTCTTGCAGCTTTATTAGCTTGATTTATCTGCTTCAAAACCAGTTTATGTGTTTAGGATCAACCTGCCTTTAGGACAGTTTCAATGCTTTTCTCATCTGTCAAAAACAGTTACCTCAGAAGAAAGGAAATTAGATACAGGTTTTATGGTCAGAGAAGCCAAGTTGTTCACAAAGAAGAATTTGTGAACAAATTGTGGAACAAATTGTTTTCATTGTGGCTACTTGGCCACAATGAAAAGAAAGCAAAGAACATTAAAACATTAAACATTAAAACTCTCTGGAATGGTAGAAGCAGCGTCATGCTGACGCTACAGTTTGTTGCCAGCGGTAGTGCTGTACCATAAAATTTATAAGAACACTATAAAAAGAAAACACATCGAACTGGTTAAGAACTCATAAAGCAGGCTAACATTGAACCTTTAGGGGAGCTACTGACCTAAAGTCTTCTGAAACTTTCTGGACTAAGCTAAATGCCAGGTACATGACTGGACCCACTAAATTTAAAAGAGCTCTGTTGTATCTCCAAATCCACCAAGATGATAGTGACAAATAATTGTGAAAGTATTGTATGTACATGTTTGACAGTGTATAAAAATTGTGACCCTAGCTGGACAAGATAAGTTGCACAGTAAATTTTTGTGCATTTAAATAGTCACTGAATTTGTTTGTTGCATATGCATTTAACCCAAAAAGAATGACTCATAACTAACTGAAAACCCACAATCATGTCTACGACAAGAATGCTTGTATGTACTGTACACTTGTTACTGGCAATTCAGCGATCTCAATAAAAAACCAAATCAGGTGTTTATTGAGTCAGAGGTTCCAGAAGACAGTATGATACGAAAAAAAACTTGCAAGTCATACATCTTAACAGATAATGAGGAAGTTAAATAAGAGGCTGGAAAATAAAATGGCTGGGAAACTTCCCTCAGCTCATTATCATGTGAGTGACAGGAAAATACCACATGACCAGGGACTTAACTTTAACTCTGCTGCTTTTTACATCGTCCACCAATTTTCAGATACGATCAGAGTAGATGAGAGTAGGAAACGAGAAAGGGTGAAAGCACAGAGTTAAAAAAAATATTCAACACCAAACCCACCACATTTCCATTTACCGGTATCTAAATGACAGATTTGACTATGAGTGAATCAGCAGAGCAACACATGCAATATTACATGTGTTTTGGAGTATTATTAGAGCTAAAAAAAAATAAAAAATACACTGAATTTGTTTTACTGTTACCTTGAAAAAGGCAAACCATTTGTAGCCACCGAGCACCACCTCAAAGCCCTGGTTGTAGATGAGGGTGAAGAAGCCTATGGTTCCCAGCTCATTTGTGGCTACGGACAGTTTCTCCAGGGTCACAGTCACTGTGCGCTCACCTGTGGCTGAAGAGAAAACAAACATGAAATCACATGACTTTATAACAGTCTAGGCAACCTCTCAACTATCAGAACGCCTAAGGTAGTTTTAATATTTCATTTCCTGTTATTACTGAGACATAACAACAATTATAGGCAAAGAAATGTAATACTGAGTGCAATATATCATTATAAGCTGTCAGCTTTCTTTATCTGAAAAAGGCCTCAATGTGTCACATGATATCAAAATGAATCAACTGCTATTCCCTTCTTAGCTTCTTACCTTCAACAGAGCAGTTGACGCTCTTGTCGTGTCCCCCTTTGGACACCTGGAACACCCATGTACCCAGCAGGTCTTCATAGGTGCAGTTAGCTGGTGTGTCCCCCAATGACCCCTCAACCCAAAGCAGGAGCACGCACACGAGAACAGCGCTGAACCTCATATTCACTCACTGCTAGCTTACCTGCACAGACAAACACTGGGAAACCCACGCAGGTGTAAAGACAACAACGTTCACCCTGACCGTCAGGCACCTGTCCTGCTATTCTACCCTTTGAACGGGCAGCAAGTGGCGCAAACTCAAAGTTTACCCTCAATTTAACTTGTTCCGTCAGATGGTTCGCCCACAGCTCGCGTCGCAACACGCATGCGCGGCAAACGGCTTCCTGTGTATCCCAGATGCTATGTGAAACCCAAAATGCTAACTTCTGTTTCATATTTTATAGATAATTCATTGATAGCCTGAGTAAACTCTGTGTAAACTCAGTAATAACCCTGTGAGTGTAAGACATCATACACTTAAGGCAAACAAGAAGCAATAAAACCCAACAAAACACATTTTCTACAAAAATTGACGTGCATGACAGCAATCCTCTTGCTGCCGTGTTCTTTGTTTCTTCTTCCCGTTTTTAGTTTCGCTTTATCCAGAGTGGTTTTATGTAGTCATATGACCACTGACGCTGATTGAGGAAATAAACAGAAAAAATATTGTGAAGAATAACAGAGATTCAGGAGCAGCATTTTAATTATGCACTTCATCATTTCAGCTATATAACACTGTTATTTAGATTGTTCAAGGTCTGCATTTTAATGAAAAGCCTCTTTAAAATGGTTTCCTGACAGTCACAGTTGGTAAGAAACAAAGATTCCCATTAAATTCCATAGGAAATGAAAGCGGTTCATTTCTGACCCACTCACAGAAGAATGGGGTAGTAATATAAAACATGCTATTTCTTAAAATGTATAAAAGGTAAATTAAAAATTTGAATTGCATGATATCAGTAACATATTTTTTTGAGGAATACCTGGAATATGAAGTGATGAAAACTTTTCATTACAAAGATATTGCAAAAAGATGACCTCACCGGGTGAAAAAGAACCCACTTATGCACGCATCAGAGGGTTAAATCTAATTGAACTGAAATAAATTGAGCTTTAATTGTGCAGCATATAGGGCTGCACAATTGCATAATTGCGAACATTATAGCCTTGTGTTTTTGAAGGTCCTGGATTTAATCTTTTCAAATATAAGGAAGCCTAATTCTGATGTATTTCATTGCTGACATATATGCAATAATAAGCAATAAAATGTAACATTGAGCGTATTATATCAATATTAGATAGCAGCTAATCATCTTAGCATTATTGATCAGAAACAGGCCTTGAAGTGTCACAGGATATCAAATATTATCTCCAACAAAGTAGTTGACTGTCATGACTGATTTTTTGGGTGTATAACATCACCCTAACATGTCCACATGTTTGTATTGCATACAAAAATTGCCTATAGATCACCAATAAATGACATTGTATTAACTGTGTCGTAATGTGTTAAATTCACAGTCATGCAGAACAAGTGTCAACAACTAAAGGTTTTAATTTTCTATACAGACATTTTTAATCCTGTAAAAAGTATGTTTTCAAAATTGAGTTTGAGTTCAAGTCTGTGCTCTATATGCTACTGTTATGTTAAAAGAGACCATAATGCCTTATTCAATGAGAATAGAAGGCAGCATGACAATGAACATTAGATCTCGCAGCAAGAGAAAGTCAGATGTCAACTGAGATTTTGAGATGCTGTTCAGACCGTGTTTGCTGTCTTTGTCTGTCACATCCAAAACTGTGTATTCTAACAATCTCTGTGGGAGAATTTTCTCCTCACTTGTCCGCTGAAAGAGGTCAGAGAGTCAGCCTGCTCGTTGTCATGTTTGTGTGTGGGTGTCAATGCCTGCTGATGGCTCTGTTATTAAAGGGGTTAAAGAGCTTATTTTAGCTGGCGGGCACTTAAGGGAAGTGCTGGAGGCTTTTATCACCATGGTAACCATGACATGGACTGACTCATCTCCTTGACAGACCATAATAAGCACTCATCTGAAGAAGGGACTGAAGAGGAATTAGTCACGCAATCTCATTAGTGCCATTACGCTGTGTTTGCATGGAGGTGCGAATGCATGTGATTGCATTGCTTTTGGGACCATGTGTAGGTTATTGCATTTATGGGACTTTATGCCTGCAGGCGAGCACATACATGCGTGCAATAAAGCCAAGAGAAGAGTGGGGAGCTAGCGGGGTGATGTTTCGAATGTTAACAGGCTGAACCCACTAAGCCTCAGTGAGTGACTCATTGAAAGTCGTGTTTCAATCTTGATATAGTTCTCGCTTTCACAGGCAGGAAATTAAAACTCTAGCAACTCTGGGTTCGCCTTTATTGGCAGCCAGAGATTTGTTCTCTGCCTGGTTTGATTCCTCTCTGCCACTTTTACATGTTTTCTTCTTCATTCAAGCCTTTTTTGTATTCCTCAATTTCCGTTCACTGAAGTGTTCTTCTTTGTTAGTTATTTCCTCATGTATGTAAGAGTTGCTTCACTTACAGTTTACACAAACACAAAGAATCATTTTTTGAATATTAAATAAATTATTTCTACCAATCCTCAACTCAATGCTTTTATGGACATTAATCACATTGTGGATGTTTTCTATCCTGGTTTTCAGTGCAAGGTTAACATTGCACTAAAACAGCACTGTTCAGGATTTTTAATGGTATCCTTTCAGTAATCAACTCAGAGTTCTGTGAGTCTTATACTTTGAGATCTTATTGCAGCATTTTAATGAGGACTGGATTGCTTTTTCTTGTTTGAAACACTGGGTTGGGATTAAAGGTGCTGCACTGTATTGGCTTTTTTCCTGTTTAAGTGATCGAATGCTTAGTATAAATATTAAACATTTTTTGTCCCATTCAATTCTTCTTTCTCGAAGGGTTCCTCAGAGTTAAATTCTTGATCCCCTTCTTTTTTATTTGTACCTGGTTCCTTTGGAGTCTATCCCTAGCAAGCATGGCATTTCCTTCCACTTCAACTGCCTGATTTACCTACTTCTAGCACCTAATACTCCATGTTTCCAACCCCTATTAAACTACCTTGAAGGTGTCAAAGCTTGGATGGCTCTACATCTATTGGGCTTCAATGAAAGAAATATAGAGATTATTTTATTAAAGACCTCGCTTATTAATTTTTGTTCTCTCAAGTCATTCATCAAACAGCATGTAACAAACTATGGACTCAGATTTTAAATGTAATAAACAGATCAGCTTTGGTTTGCAAAAAAGTTATTCCTTTTAAAGTAAATAGCAAAACTTAAGCAAGTTTTGCCAAGGTATGACTTGAAGAGAATAATTTAGGCTTTTATGTCAACTTGTCTCAACTATTCCAGTGCATGTAATGATGGTATCAGTCAAGCATACTGATTTACATTGTCAGCTTATTAAAATTGCTGCTGCCCCCGTCTTTTAACTGGTTCACTAAGATATGAGCCCTTCTTTTCAGTCACGTCCTTCCTTGATTATCTCCCTGTGAATCACATAATTAATTTCAAAATCCTAATGTTGACTTACAAATGCTGAAATGGTGTTGCTCCTTCATTCCTCTCTGGTTTACTTCAGCCTCATCTTCCATCACAGGTCCTTGAATCAGCCGACCTTTAATTGTTCCAAAAAGTAGGAAGAAAATTAGAGAAGGTCAAGTTTTTTCTGTTGTGGCTCCCAAACTTCGGAAAACATGGTCTTTGAATATTAGACAGGCATATTCACTTCCTGCTTTTAAGTCTCTTAAAAACACTTTTTTTCAATTCCATTTGCTCCATTATCTTATCTTTGTACAACACTGGGTGAACATGCTTGCTGTTTTAAAACATGCTTCATAAATAACTTGTATTTTTACTTTAATAATAGTATTATTTATGCATTTGCATTGATTTGTAAAAGTATTCATATCTGATATTTTTGATACATTGCAACCACAAACTTACGGTTTTATGACATAAACTAAGATTTTTTATTTTTATAAAAAAACAAAAAGTAAAATTTAGAATTATTGAGATTGGGTGGAGAGTTTTTACAGACATGTGCTTTCAAGTCCTGTCATAGTTTCTCAATTGAATTTTTGTCTGAACTTTGACTAGACCAAACACAAGAACATGTTTTCTTCTAAATTAAGATGTTAACATAGGTTGAAGGGAAAAGCCTTGTCTCAACCACACAGCTAATTACCCAACATTCTACAAACAAACACTATAATCAAAAAATGTCTCTGCTGCATTATTTCCTTTCCATTTCACATTTATGTACTAGTTTGTGTTGGTTGATAACATTAAATGCCTAGTAAATGCATTCAATTTAGTTTTAGTGATGATGATAGTTGGGAAGAAATTGCCATGATGCCTTCTCGGTTCATTTTATGAAATGGGGTCTGGCCCTGTCTGCATTTAATTTAATTTATTATTGCATTTATGCAAGAATAAGTAATTTATGAAGCAGTCAACAGTTCAAAGTGGTTGAGTCATCATCAGTGCTGTTACATACTTGATGAGATTTGACTGAATATACTTTAGCATGATGTCTGAAAGGCATCAGCCTACTCATTCTGCTCATTTTAGTGTTGTTTTGGCATGCCTTAATGGGAATTTTATGATCATTTTAGTACTTAAGGGTTTTTAATTGTCCGAAGCGTGTCTGATGTTATCTCTCAGCAGCAACACTGCCTCCTTCTATTGTTTGTTGTCCATACCAATTAATCAGAATGAAGAAAATCAAGAACAAGTTTGTGTTTTATGTGGCGCCTCTCTTGACAAAGTGAGAAACTCAAGTTAATTACTTTAATCTTACATCGTTTGCACTTAAGTGGACTCATCTGGTGTCTGGTTATCCATGCAGTACATCCACACCTGAATAAAGTGCAACAAAAGGTTTTCACCTTGATAAAATGTATGTTCTTGCTCCATGAACATGATGATTTCCTTATACTTTGGAAACACTACATAAATGTTTTTATACAAAAAAAAAATAATAATAATAAAACAAATCTTAACCTTAGCCTTAATTTAGCACTAAACCAAGTCCTCACCTATTAGAAACAGGAAAATGCGTGACTTTATTTGATCTCAGGTTCATCACCATGGTGATGGGAGGTCTCCATCAATTGGTGTGCAGTCAGTTAAGAATCCTCACAGGAATAGAAAAACAAAAACACAGCCTGACCATCACTTTTAACCACATGCTGTCATGACACCCCTTTGCCCACTCAGGGTTTATATATAGGCCCCACCCGATTGCACTAAACCAATCTCATTCTATTTACATACAACTGGTAGCGGTAAATGGAGGCTGTCAGACACTGTGTGAGGATTAGTCACTGCATCACAGGGTTTTTCCAACCAGAAAGAAGGATACAACGAAGGAGAAGAATTGTTTTTATGGGCAAACTAAAGTTCAAAAACTTTTCAGCATCACTGTAGACAATAACTGATATTGTGTTACCAGATCTAATAATATAAAAATCACTAATGTGTGAATTACAGAGACTTTGTTGTTACAATGGCAAATGTTAAAGGAAGAATGGCATCACGACATCACCCTGACTCATACATCTTCATAGTGGGATCATAAAAAATGAACTGGACCTATGCGCTATTATGTCAGTCATAAAACTTACAATGGGAGTCCCAATTTTGTGAAATTCATTTTTTGCACTTTTAGAGAAAAATAAGGGACAAAGGGAGATGAAGTGTTAATTAAAAGGTTCTGAAACTACCAGCAGGGTCAACAAAAAGGGTCAGACTGGTAATTAAGTGTCTGGCAGTCTGAGGAAGGAGTGTTATAGATGGGCAAAAATGATTTCTACAGTCGTTTGCCTCCACCTACACACTCTGTGCCCTTGGAAGTAACATAGACCTCCATTAAATTGATATATCAGCTCGACAGGAAAGTTACAAAATAGAAAATGAAAGAAATGTTGGCCTGAAAACTGATACACTTTCCAGTGTCATGATGTTGCTCAAGTTGGGAGTCCTCCCATAGTCCCCAGTGATAATAACTTGCTGACCCATTATTCAATAGCATGAGAGAAAACATTTTCACCCTTTTAGTACAAATGTGATTCATGTTTCCCAATGCAAGATGCGACTTGACTTATTTTTTCAAGTCGAGCAATATTAATAAACAGATACCGTGAAGTTCTTTCATTTGGTGCACACTATACATTTAAGATAACATATTTATCTTATCAATGGCTTCATCAATGGCTCAATTGTTTATATATCCCATTCAAGACTTTTGAAAGTATGTTTTTGAAAGTGACCGCTGTAAATAAACTGTGTAAATATTGGGTTGTTTCTCTGACTTACTCAATTGCTTTTGCAGTAATTCCAGAGCTTCAATATTGACTCCATATGGTAAAGAAGGAGTCAAGATTAACTGGTTGTGCTGAGCAGATAAAGGAAATTATAAAGAAAAAAAAGTAAGTTTCTTTTACATTTACAGCTTATATGAAATGTGACCACAACTCAGACACAAGTAAATAAATGAATAAACTACAAAAGTAACACTTTGTATTGTATGCTTCTAATATAACTACACACACAATTTCATTTGTTTGCACATGTACACTTTTAATTTCAATCAGAGGTTTACAATATTTTATATAATGTGTTAACATTACTTATGAAATTTGAACTTCTCTAAAACTGCACTATTGAAAAAATGAACAAATGTAGAAGTTGGCTTATAACAATTACACAACTATTTCTATGTTTGAAACTAAGGGCTCTTCAGGGGCCCCACCCAGCATAGGTACCTAAGCAGTGGCTAAGTCATGGTTTGCCTCAGGCTTGCTCTGAGTTTTAACATAGCATTTTGTCTGAGTAAAACATGTTACGCATAGATGGTAACTTGTTCGGTTCAGTTTGTTTTCAGGTTAAAAAGATAAAACGGAATGTACTTAGAGACCATGATATATAGAGGGAACTTGCCAGGGGCTCATAAGGCTCATATTGAAAAATGGATAGTCCCTCAAATAACCTGTTATTGACACAGATCCTGCAAATGAGCCTGTTACCATATTACAGGTGAAGTACATCACGCCCAGATAACTTCAAAAGTAAAAAATAGCCTCAATTTGTATTCTTGTTTGCTTAGTTGCATGTCAGGCTTTCCATCTACATGAATCATTTGCTCATTTGCAACAAGTCTGTGGTTTCAGAGCAATTTCTTTGCAGGAGGCACAAAGAAATGGAAAAAGATAAGTGTGGAACTGAGTGACTGAAGGACATGAAAGAGGGTGAAGTGGGTAGATCAGGAGATGATGGGGAGAGTGAATAAACTGTAGCAGGATAATTTTGCTGTCTTGACCTGTACACCTAAAGATAGATGAATGCAATGTTTTTTGGGGCGTTGGGAGTGGTGGTTGTTTTCAGGATATACACATATTGAAAGCCTTTTACCATGCCATAATGATTTTATATGACATGGAAGGAAATGGAGGGGGAAGTAAATATCACAGAGGGTGTTGTGGTTCTGTCAAGCAGCCTTCACTGACTGTGTCCAGCAAATTGGCCAGAAACTGACAGATAACTCTCTCCAAGTACTGTCAGCAATAAATCTGAGAGTTTTGTTTTTCTTTTTTAACATTAATAAATAACGGATGAGCAGAGCGTTAGTGGTGATCTATGTCATCTGAATGTGGGACTGAAGATATTTAAAATGCATTCAGAAGAGCTGATAAAGTTAAATCATGTTTTCCATCAATTCTGTGTGGTATAAAAATAAACAGTATGTGAAAAGCTCAAGTTCATTTGACCTACAAAAAAACATATTTTCAAAGTAAAATGTTTCAATCTGCTTTAGCAAAACTTTCAAATGTTAAGATGTAACCAAAAATACATAAAATTAAGCTTATTAGTTTAGCATGGATGGCTTAATAAGCCACATCACATTTGAAAGTGCATCTGAAAATCCTCTTTTATCTGTGTTGAAGATGAATGCTCTACATGCTTTCGCTTGGCACTATAAACAATCAAAAATCTGACAAAACAGTGAGTCAAACATAGATTTTTTTAATAACAATAATAATATTAATTCAAATGTACTTTGTTGTTCACTTACACAATGATTATCAGTGGCAACAAAAATAAATTTAAAAGGCCGGACATAAATTTTAGTCTCCCCACCACAAAAAGCCACATCCCAGTTCTTTTCCCCAGCACCGCTCCATAGTGGTCGCACAACCAAGAAGAGGTCAAAGAAAACAATAACCATAGTTTTCACAGTTGTAAGTTAAAAATAAAGAGGTTTCTCTGAGCTTTCTTCCATTTCAAGTTGGCTGTCTTTTACTGCGCAGCAGGGGGGGTGTCGGACTGTGGGGAGTCAAAATGTGGTGACTTTTGTTAGTGCCACACTACAAAGGCAGCACACTGTGAGCAAAAAGTGCCCCACAAAAGACTGAATTTACTTGTCCTTCCACTACAACATTTTAATGCTTCTTCTGGTTCACCAAGTTTAATTTTGCACAGGCTTCTGAGCTTCATAAATTCTAACTCTATATTTTTTAGCACAGAGTTACTAGTGAGAAAAGAGCCGATTAGATGATGGCTGAAGCAGAGCAGAGAGGATGCAACATTTAGCGCCTTGCATAACTGTTCACACCCATTGATTTTATTTTTCACATTTTGTTATGTCTTAAGCATTCAATGTATGTTCGTAGAAACTTATGAGATAGAACAGCAGAAAGGACAGCATAATGGTGTTGTCGAAGGGAAAGTACATCATTTTCAAAATAATTAAATAAAAAAAACTGATAGGTGTGACAAACATTTGTATTTAGAGTCTTAATCTGATATCACTGAATAAAATCCAGCCCAAGTAACTGCCTTAAAAAGTTGCTTAATTGGTAAGCAGAGAATACCTGTGTGTAATATAATCATAAGAAATTACAAGATTTGAAAATGTTCCAAGGTAAGTCATTTTTTTAAACAAATAAGCATGTATGAGATCAAATTATATTGCACAGCTCTTAAGGAGAAAATAAAATAAAATGAAAGATAATATAAATTATTAAACAATCTCTCATGTCCCTCAAAAAATGGGTAATATGAGCTAACTTATAACATTTTAAGGATTTTGGAATTGTAATACAATTTACACAAGATTTTTCTAATTTCTCACCATCCTCTTTGGATGTAATTGGAGTTTAATTAATTCTCTGCTTACTGTTCATCCACCTCATAAAAACATAGCACTTTAAAGGCTTCATTGAAGAGAGGCACTGATGATAAAACTGCATTAATGGAACACCAGCAGTCAGAGGAAAGCCTTAAATGAAAGACATTTATCGTAAAAAAAAAAAATTCAGCAGCAACCATTTTCTGTCTGGAGTGAATAAGTACTTCCAAATAAAATCTTTAGCAACACAGACTAATAAATCCAGCCCATTTAGTAGAGAAAATTTAACTCATTCCAATTCTCTCTCAATAAGTTTATGATAACTCATCATCACTTTCCTTTGATCAAATTAAAGCCTGAGTACTGCCACTCCGACGAGCGTTGGTTCAATTAGGTTTTTGAAGATAAATCTAAGCTGCAAACAGATTGGAACACAGCATTCAGTGGTAATTTATATGTTGATGAGCTGCTGTTGTGACTGGAATTTGATTTTCTGCTCAGGTCATCTGCACTGGGAAAAAAAAAGAAGTAAACAAGCACATTTGCTCATAAGTGTGTACAATCTCGCTGTAGCTGAAGTCTGTAATTAAAGTGACAGTTTTGATTATCTCCAAGGAGCAGCAAGAGGATAAACATTCCTTCTACAGGCAACATTATTTTATTTATTTAGCTAATACTCTGCTATTTAAAAGACTCTGATCAGGGATATTAATGAGGATTTTTCATTCATATCTTTTCCATGGCATTAATCTACAGCAGAGCATCTGTGTGTGAGGAATGTACAACAGCCAAACTGGTGTTTCTTTAATGTTAAGGTTTACTTTTGCATTTAAATGGAAAAAAAACAAACAATAAAAAGTAAATTTCATAAGCCATACACATACCATTTTGACATAATTCTGCAACCATCTGTTATATAATCTAACAAAATAACTCAACACAAACCCATTAAATAATTTAGCACTTTCTTACATATGTTGAAGATAAATTAATAAATACAGCTTCCTTTCTTATTCCTAATATACCACACAGGCTAAACTGCTTGTTCTTTTCTTTATGCACATTATCATTTTCTAGGGGATCCATTATACATCATAATAAACGTTTGCTTTGCTGTAACAAAATCAGCACTTAAATAAATTAGCAGCTTTAGACACATTTACAAAAATACTTTTGATGGTTTTTAAGCTGCCTCTTGCCACCCTCAAGGCTTTGGGTTATTTTATTCTTACTAAATGCAGCAATTTCATCCACAGTCTACAAACAAAGAAACATTCTGGACATTTACCTGTATCTCATAATGTATTCTAGGGCACAGTTTAGAGTCAAAGTGCCTTAAAACCAGCATTTTACTTATGGTGATATTAAAATCAGATTTGTTGATTTGCATGTTTGGAAAATTGGAATATTATTGAAAAGTTATGTTTAGATTAATATGTGGAACATAATTAAGCGTTAATACTGTGTATGTGAATAATCTATGTAATGCATGAGTGTTATTTTTTGAATAGCGTTTCAATAACATTCCTATTTATTTGATGCACCTGTAGTCCTGTGAATTATTTTCCAAACATTGTGCAATTTGTAGTGCATATTGCTTTAAAAATAGGACTTTTTTGCGTTTATGTTTTGTGTGTAGAGAACATAAACAAAACCCACGTAAATTTGAGAAAATGAGAATATCATTGGGTTGTACTGCATTAATCAACAATAACAGTCTAACACAAACAAAAACAATATAATGACCGAATTACCCTCATAAGAATGTTCATTATCATATTTACATGAACATCCAAAACACGTCTCTCCGGGTGTGTTCTGACAAAGTGCACAACCAGATGTCTAAGTGGTGTCTACACAATAAATGCAAATGTGTTTATTCTGAAAAATAATAAGCAAGCAGGGCATTATTGTTCTAAAGCAGGAGTCCTCAAATCCAGGCGTGTCGGGGTCAGACCTGAACTGGACTATTTTACACTTCACACTGAGTCTGCGAAGCACAGTTTGAAATGTATTAAACTTTTATTCAATGCTTTCAGTGCTTTTTGGCATTAGGGACACTTGAGATTGTTGCTGGTGCCCTAAAGGAAAGCATTCACTGTGGGCCCTGTTGAAGTGAGAGCTGACTCTGGCAACAGCTAAAAAAATTACTTTTTCTTTTTTAAGCAGTAAACAATTTACTTTAGAAAATACTTTTATTCAAAAGAATCCTGACTATATTTAAAATGCAATCATCTAACTTTAACCTAGACATAAACTTTGGATTCCTACATTGAAAACATATGTTTTATATATGTTTTTTATATATATCAAACAGGTTTTATATAACATATACAAGCTCAATTCTTCCAATGCAACTACTTCCATAATGTTTTGCTGGCTTTTCAAAGGTCATGTTTTAATAACGAGAAAAGAAAGCAGACTTGATACGCATGATGAACAACTGATGGCTTTCAGATTGCCAAACAAAAACACTTTAAAACTACAAATCCCATCATTGATCTTTGTGAAATTTGGTTTTTCATATGTTTGTTTCTCCTGTGTAGAGAAATCATGAGCTTTAAGTGCATTAGTGTAGGACCTTACAAAAGGTTTTATGTTTTATGCATCAGCAATTCAACGAGATTCTCTCTTCATGACAAACAAAAGCCTCTGTCATCACCATATCATCAAATAAACCTAAAAGCCTAAAGCTTGTTGAAATAATGCTGGGGGGGGGCAAAGGGCATGACATCAGGATCAGCTGACTTTTTAGCACGAGACAGGAAGGATGTTTTGATAACCACTGAAATGGTTTTGAATGTTCAGTCAAGGGCTTTAAAATATCTGAATCTATATTTTTTCACCAACTAAACAGACGAGCATGTCCGGATTAAAGAAATGTTAAAGCACAGGGATTATGTGTTCAATTTATTAGAGTGTATTTATGAAAGTGAGTTAGCCAACAGCATTTTGAAAGGAAAAACAAAAATTAAAAAAACAGTTTAGACTTATGGCCAAATCTCATTTTGATAAAGAAATAAATGATTTTCTTTCCCAAAACAAAGTAATTTAGTTGAAATGCTACATTAATTCTGTGTTTATGATTTTATCATAAGCACAGAATTAATTTGTTCAACAATTACCATTTTAAGCGATCTGTATTAAAGAGACAATAAATTAAACCAAGTTGTCAGAGAGTGAGATAAATCTTAGCTTTCTGCAGAGGCTGCAGCGCTTCACCCAGGAGGCTCCTACACACACCTGAAGTGCTGCAGTAAGCTTTTTGTTTGACTGTGAACACAATCTGAGCACCGCCAGTGACAGCAGCAAACACACCATTTTCTCCAGATCAGTTCAACATTAATACAGGTGCAGGATTCCTACACATTTTCTATCTAAAAGGTTAATTCTTCTCCAGAATTGCATTTTCATATTTCTTAAGAACAATTTTTCACATCCGAGTAAAAACCTTCACTTCAAATTTACAGCTATTGGTTAGATAGCAATATGCTTGCATTGCCTGCATGCTTTAAAAATAATATAAAATGTAAAAAAACAAAACAAAAAAACATATGTTACAAGGTTAAAGTCCTCTTCAAGAAAAAAAGGAATTGATTTTGTGAATTTGCAATTAGAGTAAAAGCAAACTCAACTTATGAATAAGGGCTAAGCTACCCTCTGTCACCCTTATAGAAAATATGTCACTGATAAGAAATAGTCAGAAATTAAATTGCACTTTACAAAACTTAATTTTAAAAATGTTTTTCATTGACACGTATTTTTAGGTTTTTGTGTTTTACAACCAGACAGAGCCATTAAAAGTACCAGTTGACTTTGCGGCTAATCCACTTAAGGCAGCATGCTACCTGCTGCTTTAGGTGGAATGGACTTTGAATATGTGCTCACTGCTTTAAACGAAAAATTAAACAAAAACATGTTTTTTCTTAGAAAACAGAACATGAGAAAATTAATGGAAAAACAAATACTTTTCTAAACCTGCCATACTTTTCAAAAATCCTTGGGAACCCTACATGATGGTTTTTGACAACAGGTCAGATGTCATTCCTTGCTTTATGTGATCTAAGTCATATAACCTTGTGTTTATCAGCTTGCCCTCCCTCTTTAGACCTGTTAATTACTTTGTCCTAACTAACAGCATGGCATAATTTTACATACAATTCAAGGGGGATGAACAGTAAAGTTTAAAGTATAAACAAAGAGTAAGAAAATGACAATGAATTTCAACAAATACAGATTCAATACAAGGCAAAGCAAAGTTTTAAGCTATCAATCCACCATCTTTACAGAGTTATCCAAAGAGGGCTTGGAATAAGAGTGGCAATTTTGGATGATTTATAAAACCTCAAAAGTGGACCTTGTATACATATAGATAATATTGCTTCTACACTGAAAAATATGAAATATTTATCTAAAATGTATCCAAAACAATAGAAACAGTTTACATTTTTTTCTTTGTTTTTTATGAAACCACATATTTTAACCCACAATCTAGTAAACTAGACACCTCTCACCCCTTTGGCACAATAATCATATTAATAGCAAGTATCATAATATTGTTCAATTACGAGACATTTGAATAGGATTTGTCACTCACACATTCAGTTTCTCTAGTCGTAACACATATTTGTACTGTATGTTATAACAGCTTAAAAACATCAGATTTTTTTCTCTTTTTTTTAACATTGGTTGATATGTAAATAAATTGTCTTTCATCTTGATTCAATTAATCTAAACAAAACATGTCTGTCTTTGCATGCCCTTGTTATTTACAAGATCACTTTGTCTGAGTTTGTTCTTGCCGGCTACAGCGGAGCGCAAATGTTAAGCAAACATCAGACAGCTTCTCCCTCACAGCAGACGAATGCACATGGTGCAGAAAATACATGGAGACGGTAGTGGACAATATGTCACAGGAAACACTTTGAAGCACTTATTTTTGTTTTGATAATTGCTTTGAAATTTCTTTTAAATTGAGTCATACATACTGCAGTTAACCAAACTAAGGTAAAAATGCATGTGTTGTGCATCTGAACCGATGGATGTTTGGTATCGTGGGGGGTTTTTGTTGCCGCTGACACAAGCAAAGGCCTTGTCTCTCAGAGGGGTTGTGTGGAATGCATTCATCTGCACATCTCTCCTGCTGCAACCCAGAAAGCAAGCGTTGGCACATGTAAATACATTCGCTTTAAAGACATCCCCAGTTCTCTACAAAGCCAGTTTGCTCAGACATCTACAAAAACGTGCCCAATTGTGAGACAGTTAACTCTTCAGGGTGTATGACACAGGACCAAGCCTGAGTTGAAAGCAACAGACATAAAATCTGAAAGTAAGAGAAGAGATTTGCTTTTTTGCTGAGAATGAGATGATAATAATTACACAACTCTGATTTATGTTCCCTCAATATAAGCATCCGGAAAATGTCCTCAAGTATTTACCAGACAGAAATTCGAGAGGTACTTACTGTCCGCTGAAAAATGCTGAAAGAAGATAACTTTTAGTTTGAAAAACTTCATAAGCAAACTGGGCCATTTTTTTTTATGTTATCTTTGTCGGTAAATTCAATTAACTCACAAAGAAGCCCATACATTCTTTAGACACAACCAACAGAAACACAATTTAAGCTGTAAGTCGAAGGGATTACAACTACAACCTATTAATTTATGTTCCACTCAACATCTGAAGAGGTTACTTACAGCAGCTGATAGTGTGTGATGACTGGAGGGGTCATCACAAGACTGAAAACACAACGTCTACATTTTGTATTGGTATATGATTAGGAATGGGCTGGTATGATGAAAACCTGGAACAAAAAGAACTATGGTTTAAAGTAGTAATGTGAAAGTTAGGGTTAGGATTGTCTATTTATTCTTTTAGTTCTGATTTATTCAAGTGATTTCACAGTAATATCACATATTGTTATGTTGTTAATTAATACAAACTACTGAACAATACATTTCTTTTACAAATTATGAAACTTTGATGGACAAAAAAATAAGTATTTACCCAGGGTTGCATGGTGTTGCAATTGTTACCCATATTGGAGGGGTCAGAATCACAGACTAAACTTGGCTTTGAAAACTCATAATGTACTAATTACTTGTAGTCAGAAGTTTTTGTTTGTTTGTTTTGAGTTCCCAGTTGGAAAAAAGCAAAAAGCATTTTCCCAAAGAAGAACAATCTGACATTGTGTTGACAAATATCCACTTATGAACACAGCTTTTTGTGTTAGAGCAGATAAAATGTTAACAAATAAACTAGCAACTTGTGTAGTTAATAACAGTTGGAGCCGAACCAACGAGCAAATCCCAGAAAATTTCCAAATTGCAACTACAGCATGTACCAACCTAGTCTTGACTCTCCCTCACTCTCAGCAAGATAGCAGTTTCTCCCCCCAAATAAGAAAATATATATCGTGGTTTCAGATGATAGTCATGTCAGTGTTTTTACTCTTTATTGTGAATATTTGTCATTGCTAGGTGTCAGTCATTTCTTACTGCTTTTTATTGAACTTGTGATGAAAGATATAATTTCAATGGATAAATGGAAAAATACATAATTTGTCTTTTAAAATTAAAAAGGTTGTTCAATAAATTACCTTTTATAAGACTGAAAACGCCAGCTCAACCATCAATTTGTACTCCACTGCAAATGTTAATGACTTTTATCCTAATCCCATTTAAAGCACTGTTTTAGATGAAACAGGTTACTGCCACCTGCTGACATATTGTATCTGGAAAATGTCATGACTGGAATCCAGCTAAGCCTTTCAGAATGTATTTCTGAATGCCACATATTAGCAGAAAAGCTTTAAAGACAGATCCCTCCCAATGATCCACCTGAGTGAGAGCTAAATACTGGAAATGTTCACAGTAAAAACGAGGCCTGGTCTTGCCACACCGCCTTCGTTCTCCCTGTCTCAAGTTACAGGTGTAGAGCTACAAAAGATTTGGTCCCAACTGCCTCTGGAATAATGTAGAAAATGTACATTCAGACTTACTGGAAGAGTAGAAAATATAAAAACACACTGATGTGATGAAAGCTGAACAAAATAAACTAAGCTTTTGGAACAAAATGTTCTAGATTAACACTGTTTTAGAATGTTAACACTGTTCACACAGCGCACTTTAATTAGACACTAATTGGATTTTATCACTGAAGACAAAATGTATGTGTCCTATAAATCCACTGCTATTCCTCACACACTTTACTTATAATCATGTGATCACACTTTAGTGATTTGTGTAAGCAAATATATTTCAGTATGTGCCTTTTGTAGCTTGTCCCTTTGTAGTTCTTACAGGCACTCTCTGCTGCCATGTTCCTGTCACCTCTCCTTCTCTAAGATACAGCAGAAACACACTCAGGCCCATTGAAGCGCACACACAGAATCTGTAATTAGTTGTCAGCCAAGTTACCTTAAGGCCACAAGCCCAATCTAAATGATGGAGAACCTCCAGGAAGAATTTCTGCTGTTACCGAAACACATCCGAGTCAGAGCATCCGTTTTCAATTCTCACCCAATAAAGACGGAGAGAAGATACGACATCCTGCCGGCCTCTAGTACACGCATCTCACTGTAAACATGTAAACACAAACACAGCTTGGTGTCTTCACCAACCAGCCCTCCATGATGACGTCTCCTCGGGTTTTGACTCCAAATGGTGATCAAACGGTCCTGTTTGATCTACTTTTTCCGGATCATCACCTCTCCCTCACAGTGAGGAGGAACTCTGACTGTAGTTTCTGAGAGTCAGTCTGGTGTACCTAGGTGAGGGAGGAGAAGGGGGTGGGTGGTTGGGGACAGGAGGGACAAACAAACCAGTCTCTGAGATCTGGGAGCCACTGCTGGATCCCAAAGAGTCACGGAAGGGCGAAGGAGGAGTAAGAGCAATGAGCTCCTCTTCCAGCTCAACCCTCCTGAGAGGGGAGTCGGGGATGCAGGCGACTAGGCTTCCTCTAATGGGGGAGAGCGACGGGGATGTGTGGGGGTGAGGCAGAGGCTGAAGGGGGAAGGGAGAGCGAGGGATGGAGTGAACTGGACAGCCGCCCCGGTTGCCCAAACTGGGATCAATGTGGGGAAGGGGCTGGACATCAGCGTAGGTGGTGAGGGTCGGGGGCATCGGGATCTCCCGGGGTAGCAGGTAGGGGTCAGGGGGATGAGCGGCGGGGGGAGTGTGTTTGTGTGTGTGCGTCGGCGAGGCGGAGAGCATCATGCTGTTGAGCTCAGAAATGTTGGCAGTGAAGCGGTTCACCACGCAGCTGATCTGATCCATCAGCGAATTCTGGCGTGGCGGTGGACGGTTGTCAATGGCCACCAGACGCCCATCACTCCCAGTGGCAACGGAGCCACTGCTCGGAGGCCCGCAGCTGCTGCTGCTGCCACTGCAGACGCTGCTAGAGTACTTAGAAATGCAGGCCACCTGGGACTCCTCCCCCAAACTGGCTCCTAACCTCTGGCTGACGGTACTGATCGGCGACGGCGTCTGCGGCCGATAGGTGATTGAGTAGTGCTCTTCTGCTTCTGAGAGCTCATAAAGAGTCTTGTCTGTGCCGCAGTCAGGATGAGTGGGCAGGGAGGACATGGAAGAGAGGGAGGGCAGAGGTACATGCGGAGGCAAGTCGGATCCCCCGGAGTACCGCTCCTCAGAGGTTTTGGAGAAGGGCTTAATGACCGCTGTCTGATTGTTCTCTTTCTTCTTGATGTGGAAGGATAGGCGCTGCCACAGGTGGTTGCCTCGAGAACTGCTGCGCTCTGTCTGCGCCCAAGACACCGATTTACCATTGGAGCTGCGGAAAATTACAAAAGCCGAGAAAAGGAAGAGGAAAACGTGTTTAGCGCTGGGATCTAGATGAGCAAATTCAATATTCTGTTCATTAGCCTTCCAAGCCTATTTAATAATTGTGCAAAGTAATTACAGATAATAAATAAAACATTCAGCGGGAGCTTTGTGCCAACCACATAAATTAATTTCACTTTATATGCTGATAAATTCTATTACTTTTCTCTGCCTTAATTTTTTCTTTACAAGATCTCATGTTTTGTTTTGCTCTTTAATCACCTTTGCTTCGCCTCAGTTATAGAGATTTGCATGTTGGTCAAAGGGTATACATACTGTACACTCCTCATTGGCATGGATTTCATGTTAATTTTGGACTTTTATTGATGCATTTGAGTAATTGGAATGATAAGATAGCTTACAACTTGTATGGATTTTAAAAATAAGAATGTTCTTTGCAACTTTGAATAAAAAAAACTCATCTATATATTACACATAGACATAATACACATAGTTATATCAATTTTAATTTCCTGCCTTTCTAAATTTCCTTTTAACGTTTATTTGCCAGACCCTATGGGGTTTTTTTCAGTCCTCCCTGCTTCACCTGAGTTCAAGAGATCTGTCCTTCGATGCTCCTCTGTCTTTTTGTCAGGTTAATTAGTGTGATTAATCTAAAAAGGAACTCCTGATTAAACCCCGTACCATCATGACTGGGGTAGAAATGGGAGAACTCAAATCCCCTTTCAATGAACATGCAGGACGAGGCTTATAGAGATACATGCCGCATACTGATCTAGACAATCGATTTGCTGTGGCATCTGCAGTGTTTAGCTCAAAGTTGGACTTTAACGTCTGGTGAAGGTAAACCAACTTTTTTTCAGCTGTTCAAACATTTGATATAAACATTGATCAAGAATGTCTTATTTGTCCAGTCTGCAAAATTATTTTCTGTCTATGTCTGTTCTGCCTGTTCTGACAACGACGGCATCTCAAACACACACAGTTTCCAGCCCTTTTCTGAGGAGACAGACAGCCCTGCCAATTACCACCACCCACAGAGGACGATAGGACCAAAAGAGATGTGCAGGGGAAGAGAGGAAAGAGAGGAACATAGACATTTTTTTACAGGGGTGTGATTGAGATCTTGCTTGCCAAGCAGGGTGAACTGGAGCAACCTGCTGACAAATGAAAACGCGTTCCAGTCTTTTCTCTAAGACAGGGGGTTATGCGTCACTCCTTTTTGAGTCCTTTGATCGGTTCCCTGTCACTGTGGATGGCCTGAAGAGCGCGAAGTAAGAGGAATAATGTCCTCTTTTTCTTCCCATCACCTCAGCTCTTCATTTTCTTCACCATCCATCTTTTTCACTCTTTATATTCCCTTTTCACTCATCTCCCTCTCTGTGTGCTGTCTCTCCTTTGTCCTGCCTCCATGAGGCAATTTTCCAAAGTTCACAATGGGGTCAGAAGAAAAGGCAAGCAGATTCAGGTGAATACAGGTAATCAATCTCTCACACAGCAGGAACGATTTCTTCAGCGGGTCTATTATAGAGATGGCACTTTGGACTGTAACTCACGAGTACCGCGGCATTAACCTGGGCAGAAAGGTTCTGGGTGGGGGTGGAAAGCAGACTCTCACACACAGTTATACCTGAGGGTCTCTCCAGTAGAGCCTCTACGCTTAAACAGGTTAACCAGACTGGAAGAGCGGCTAGCAGCTGAGGATGACTTCCCATCTCCCACATGCATCCGGACCACGGTGCTGGTGGTAAAGGCACTACGCACGTTACGCTCTGGCTTGGCCAGAATGATGTACACCTAAAATGGAACAGAGCAAAGCATTCATAACTCTCTATTTCAGTTTAATGCCATTTCTCGAATTAAAGCTGTTTTTTTTTTTTTTTGGTATTTTCACGTAAATATTGAGGAGTCTCAAGTCTGACTTTCCCCAAGCAAAAGCAAATTAGAAGGTTAGATTAAATGAACAGATTTTCTTTTCATTTAGTTAAGGTTAGTAATACTTAGCTAATGTAATGCTAACCTGTTAAGTCTTTCCTGTCACAGTGTCCATTCAAAACTACAGACACATTTACACATCAATAAGCAGATTGGTAAACAACTTGAGGTTAGACCTGTGATGTTGTTGGGAGAGTATGAGATTTTACTCTGCCAACATTATACTCTGGTATTTCAATAAATTTATTGAAACACCAGGAAGGTTTTTAATAAATATCTAATATCTTCCAGAAAACTGAAATGGGTCATAATTGGGTCCTATGACATGAAAATGATGGTGGCCAAGTTAACACAAAAACAGAAGAATCCATGACTGAACAACTTGGAGAGATTAAGCAGGAAATCTATAACAGAGCTTCCTCTCTATTATGCAACAGCAAAGCTTTTATATACATGTTTACCAGTGGTAACAGTAACTGTGGGTGGCACAATTAAACCAAAAATGTATCCATTAAAATGGTAAAACGTTATTTTCATTTTAACCTTACCTTGGGTACAAACATGCAGCACAGAGCCACAGTGGCACTGAGGCTGACACTGAAGCA
This sequence comes from Alfaro cultratus, assembly GCA_903066825.1. NCBI lineage: Eukaryota > Metazoa > Chordata > Actinopteri > Cyprinodontiformes > Poeciliidae > Alfaro > Alfaro cultratus. The sequence continues at coordinate 67,616 of CAEFZX010014010.1, read as the reverse complement.
CATGGTGATGATTTTATAGTTGGAGCCAAAGTAGATGGGAACAAACGCCAACCAGATAATGCAGGTGGTGTACATGGTAAAAGCAATGTACTTGGCCTCGTTGAAATTAGCTGGGACATTGCGGGTCTTTGAAAAGGAGAAAAAAAATCAAGAATCAGTAAAAATGTTGTAACTGTTAATGATCAAGTTTTTTTTTGTTTTTTTTTGCCTTCTTTAATGCAGAAGTGTAATAGCCACTTTTAGCTTTTGTCAACAAGCCTTAGAGCTGGAATGAATATTGATGCAAGCTGTTTGCCAAATGTCTTGGTACTAAAGGCAATGGGCTTTAAGACTTAATGAACATCTAGAAAACTCTTTATAGGAGAGAGAGAGCGAGAGAGAGAGAGAGAGAGAGAGGCTAATCAAGTGGCAATAAACTTTAAACACTTGTCACAATAATGTATTCAGTTGTTCTGCCCGTGTCTATTTTCTTACAGAAAAAAATCAAACTGCCCACATAAACAGCATAGTAAAAAAAATAAGTGTATTCGCTGTTGTTGATTTGCACACCAAACTTTCAGAGCGCTTCACCATTTCGGTTCACTTTTTATGTCTGACATAACATCATAACACAAGGGACTGGGAAGGGAATCTTTGATTAAAGTCTTTTACTGAAGATTTGGCAAATAGTGGAGAATCTCCTTGACAGCCACCTACCGTTTGCATGCTGCTCTGAACTGTCACTTACATGCAAGTCAATGGGTCCATGAGGACACTGGTTTTCTCATGACAGTTAAGGGGATAAACTTAATATATGTGAATGTAAGTCTTACTGAAAAGCCAATTCAAATTCACAGACTTATGCAGAAAAATATGTCAATTAGATTAATATCCTATCAGATAACACATTTCATAATTTTTCTACATTACAGAAATATGAATAAAGATCACAGTAAACTTAAATGCAAACAGAAAAAAAAAACAAAAAAACATTACAAAATTATCCATTAAAAGGGATTTTTTTCCCAGGTGATACTAAAAATTCAAAACGTTTTGTCAGCTTACTCCTGAAAATGGGAGTTAATTTATTCCAGAACCATGCTGCATATTCTACTGCATATGCTTACTGGTCTTAAAGAGAGAATGTATCTGGAAAGAATGCAATTATAATTAAAAATGTGTCCATCTGTGATTTATATATTGTTTATATGGTTTCTTCACAACACGATTTGGTGCAAATAACACAGAAACATCAAAGACATACCTTAAAGGCATAAAAGGTACAGCTGAGGATCAGCAGGCCATTGTATCCCAGGGGGGCTACCACTCCGAGGTTAGTGGTGTTGCAAATAAGGTTGACCTGGCGGATGCTAGGGTAGTCGTTAATCACCTGGAGATAGTGAGAGGACAGAGACGGGACTAAGCTAAATCTGGGTTGAATCATACACACTTTCATTAAATCTTAAGATCCCTAGGTTGGTTTCTTTAATAATGTTATAGTGCTCTTAGTTCACACATCTGCAACCTGAAAACTTACATTTGGTGGCTCCATGAGGAAAAGAGCCACAATGATGCCCAACTGCAGCAGTATGAGGAGGAAGGCAATGATGAGCTGGGCGCAGGCTGACATGAAGCGAGGTTTCTTTGTACAGATCTTCTTTTTGCTCCCTGCCAGGATCCGAGCGATGCGGTTCGTCTGCAGTCGGATCCCAAACATCATTAATACATACATCACTTACTGTACTGGAGCTATTTTTAAATTATCTGCTTTCAGTATTTCTACACAACTGCCTCAGTTTCAATGGGAGGACTGGTGGCTCTGTCCTATTGCTCACCTTGGTAACAAGTGCAGAGTAACTCATGGCAGGTGACAAACCGATTCCTAGTCGCTGGAGGTAGCAGTGGATCACGTGGGGCTTTGCAATGAGGCTGAAGGTGCAGAGATATCCGAGGCAAATCCCTGCCAGTATAATGTAGCACAGCTCCCGGCTGGAGGACTTCACAACAGGGGTGTCCCGGAAACTTATAGACACAGTCAAACAAACATTAGATATGATGATGGAGACATTAAAACAAAACCCTACAACAATTAAAATATACGAAAATGGACAATAACAAAGTGAAAGAAAAATTTCTGGCACATTTTCAACTTTAGGTTTGAAATATTTCTTCATTAAAAAAAGTTCTTACTAGATAAAAACTGCTGTGGCAAAGAAGGTAGCCATTAGTCCGAGGCAAGCAAATACCACAGCAGCTATGGGTTCTGGATCCCCCCATCGCAGGTACTCCACAGGGATCGGGTCGCAGCCTGGAGAGAAAGGGTGTAAGCATGTGAAGATGGAATATTAGAAGCAAACTTTAAATTGGTTTATGAATATGAGAGAATTTCAAAGGTTTTTTCTGTTTTCACATTAGGCTTAATATTTCTTATCATGTAGGTCAACTGATGCTTGACCTACATGCAAAAATTATAATGAAGCAAAACCACCACTTTACATTACCCTGAACATAATTAAACTGATGGTGATTTGGCAATGTTGGAAAAAAATAAATGTTAGATGTTGCCAAAGTCTTGAGACTAGGGAAGAGGTTTGTCTTCCAGGAGGACAAACACCAGTGATAAACAGCCAGAGCTGAGATGAAGTGATTTAGATCCAAGCATTTGCATATGCTAGAATGACCCAGCCACACTCTAGACCTAAATCTGATTAATAACCTGTGGCAAGAATTAAACATTGGTGCTCTTCCATGCTCTCATGTCAACCTGAATGAGCTTGAGCTACTTTGCAAAGATAAATTAGCAAACATATTTGTCTCTACATGTGCTGGTGGTTTATGTTCGCAAAGAACGTCCCCTAACTTTCTTTCTCTGGCTCATCAGTGTTTAAACAAATCTGTGACTGATTGAAATCCAGCAGACTTCTTGGTGTTAAAAAATAAATGAAGTCAGTCAAGACTATTGACCAGCTGACCAACAAGTAGAAAAGACTCAACAAATATTTCTACAACTACAACTGTGTCATAAATATGGCATTCCTATAAGCTTGAATAAGTATAAAAAGAATGGTAAACAACATAATTGAAAGGTGCTGCTCTTTGTGACATACAAATATATCTTAATAATAGAACCTTAATCTTCTCCTCACTCCTGAAGACTCATCATGAATTTTTCTTCCTCCATTTATTCCCTTATTCCTCCATAAATTATTCTAGATTTTAAATATCCCCTAATATCTCCCTTATCTCTCCACTTCCTCTTCCATCCCACCTTGTTACCTAATTCTTTTCCTCTCTATCGCTGTCTTCTCCATTCGTGATGAGATAAAGGTGCATTAATTAAAGCGACAGCTCTAATTATATTCCATCTTTATGCTGGTGGACGTTATCTGGGTACTTCTTGGCCACGAGTAGAAAACCAACTTTCTTTTCATTGACTTTCAAGCTAGTCTTGCTTTTTCTTTCTAGAAATACAACCCAATTTCTACAGAGGAAGATTTTTCTGTTTTAGGTTCAATGTTTTCAACATGGTCAACAATGATCATAAAATCAATAATGAAATTTGGGCCTGGGTAATGAATATTAGAAGTTTTGCAAGCAAGAGAGTGATAAAAGAAAATCAAGCAACAGTCTTCTGCAAAGTTGTAAATACACTTTCAATTTTATTTTAACATATGAGAAACCAGCTCAAGCACACACATAAAAACGAATGTCTCTAAGTTCTGTCTCAAAAATACTCAGGAAGAAGACAACATTTTATATGTGACAAAAACTATATAGCTCTGAATCCAAGGTTGAAAACCCTACGACTTGCCCTCACACCCCCTTCGGCTATGTCAATTGCCACCTTCTTATTTAGTTCATAGAGTTGCAGGAAATTCTGAACTGCTATATTTGACCATAAGCTCAATTGGTTTGGGATTCATTGAATCAAAAGTTTTGATATAAACTCAATCCAACAGTCTAAAAGGCTTAGCTATGATTGGAGAGGCTCAAGTCTCACAGCAAATCCTCCTTTTTTCTGCTCCTTTTCCTGCATAGGGTTCTTCTTATGTCACAGCCTCCATTCACTTCACTTTACCCTCATTTCATCTTTCTAAATTGTTATTTCTCTCCCTCAACTGTTGTATCAAAACCTACTCTCCACCTCTCAGTGGTTTCAAATGTATCTGACCTCTCTCTCTCTCTCTCTCTCTCTGGCGGTTCATCCTTGCTCTACCTTGTATCTTTGCTCTGCCTTTTGATTTCTGAGTCTTTTAGATTTATTTTCCATTGGTCTGAGTTTGAAGGATCAAAATGTGTGGAGTTGAAACTAGAAAACCGTGTGTTGGTTTGACTGAAGTGCCCCTGCTTGCAGTCATGGGAAAAATAACATTTCCACCACTGTCAAGCCATTTCTTTGAAAAAGTCCATCCTTGTTGCTTCCAGGATGTAAGAGCAATTTACTGTAAAAGCAGGAAATTTGACCTTTTGGTGATATGAAGCATATAGCTCCATAACCCCTCCTAGCAATCAGTATAGGGTTATAAGGCTACTTTCAACCTATCTGAGTAAATGATTCCATATTGAGAAACATTACTCACATAATAAAACATCTAATAGCCTGTAGGATCTGAAATATTTCTTTTCAGATCCTACAGGCTTCAGCTACCATGTTGAATATTAAAGGTCAAGGGAGGACAATAAGAAAAGACTTCCCACCGTCTACAGGACGAACTCTTACCACCGTTGTCAACGTCACCCCACAAGAGTGGAGGAAATGTGACATAAAATAAATTGGCAAGTGCCATATTTCTCTTTCCTACTCTCAATTTTCAGCTCAGCATTGGTTCAGGATTTGAGTTTTAGGATGCGTCTTTTTGTGACAGTGATACTTCATTTGAATTTTCAGCAGGGCTTGATTCATGTTTTAATCATCAAGCTCAGTGAGGAACATTATAATGAGCAGCTGAGAGCACAACAAGACAACCCCAGTGCTTCCAATGCAATAAAGGTGGAGTAAAATTTGCTGGGACTGTAGTGTTTTTGAATTAAAAATTGAAAGCCTCTCTTAATACAGAAGAATTAAAACACTCATGACAATGTCTGTGACAAGTAAAGCGGATGACAGAGACAGAGGTGAGTCAAAAAAGAAGGGTTGTTTAATGTGTAGTTGGTGCAGGACTTTTTAATTTACTGTAACAACACACTAGTTGAGAGAACTCTCATTTCAGCGTAATTCTAATTTAAATTGCTTAATCTTTTCTGCACCCCCACATGCAGTCACCCACATTGAACAAGGACTTCTTTGTTACAACATTTCAGTATCTTCAAGAACTGACCAAATGCAGAACCACAAACATACAGATGCTGACCTGTGAGGCCATCATTGGGCCAGGAGCCAAGATTACAGGCTTGACAGGTGTATTCATCAAACACAAACTCGTTTTCTTTGCACAGGGTGCACGTCCAGCAGCAGCTCACCTCACCCTTGCGGATCACCTGAAACAAAGACCATAAGCATTTTTCTTTTTTTTTTTTACTTCTGAACAAATCCCCGTTTAAATACAGGGATTGAGTTGGCAGGAAAGTTGTTTGTATTTGCTGACATGGCAGCTTGTATGCAGCGGCCTCAGTATATTTATGTAAAATTGAGCTTGTGTCAAGTCAAGCAGAAAATATCATATTTCTTTGAATAGGGGAATCTGGGAATAAGGATCACACATAGGAATAGGTAGGGATGCAAGCATAGGCTAAGGGCAAAAGTGACTTAAACCATAGGCTTGCATAGAATTATAAACGACTTGTGATCATAGATATATTTGCACATGATTCCATGAGACAGTTTTAAAATCACTTTTATGACCTAAGATGTAAGATTTTGTGATGCACATTGAAAATTACTTGTGCCTGCCTTTTAATATTGCCAGGGGTATAGCAACCACTGAAAACCATGCAAAATGAACACTTCATTTACAATAATTTTTTGTCCCATTTAAATCTTTCAAAAAAGCATTTAACGCATATCTCCCATCTTACCTTAATTTGCCCTTTGTCACAGGGTTCACTGCAGACCGATTTAATGATGGCATCTTTGCTGGACCAGATTTCATCATCAGCTATCTTCAGTCCACTGTTGTCCCAACTACCAACATTGATGTAGTCATAGTAGTCCCTCCCCATCTTCTTGAAATTCATTATTTCATACCTATTTATAACAATAAAAATGTGCAGTGAACATATGACACAAAGTTCCCACTGAGAGATCAAAGAGGTAGGTTATAGAAATGATGCTGGATATAAATCACCCAGCAACTCTGCCTACCTGCCAGGTGAGTCTCCATTTTCATCAAATAAAATTCCCTCTCCAGACACACCAGTGAAGTTGGTTTTCATCAGGAAGTCCAGCAGAGTAGCACCATCTATAGGTCGCATAGCATCACAAAGGCCCTGTAGAAATGTTAGCCATTAGTCTTAAGTATGCAAATGAATTCAAATTATTGCACAAAATAACCATGGTAGTATGTAATTATTGAACTTTATGGAACGATTTCCAAATAAACATAAACATATTCTAATATACTGTTTAATCAATGTGAAAAAGATAAACTTCATTGTCCCCAAGAGGCAACTTGTTTTACACTCAGCAAAGAACAAATGGAAAAAATTACAAATACAACTGACAGAAATACAACATAGGTTCCTACAATTTCTATTTAGGCTTTTCAGGTCAAATTAGAATGAGGCTGGCACAAACACAATGCCTACAAAACGAGAAAAATGCTATGTTAACCTAAGTCAAATAATAGAGCATTATTAACTGATTAGTTATAAAATAAAATAAAATCATAGATGGGATCATCGATCTCACCAGAGGTCATTGATCTCAAAGATCAATGATCTCAATGAAATTTTGGGCTTTTTCATAAACATTCAAAGGACAACATTCAGATAGCTGTCTCATCATCTTCACCTATTTGTCCATAAAATTGAAGCATATTATAACTTATTTAAAGCTATGAATTATCAACAATGCTGTTTGTAGTCAAACAGTTTAACTAAGGGTACCTGTTGCTGTTTGTGCTGAGGGAAATAATCATTTTTATTGTGACACTCAACCAGATTTTCTATGACTTAATGGAGGTTTGCTGAAATTAAATCAACAGCCAGTGAGTGGTCACTTGTTAAAAATCTGCCTGCACATCTTCCCAGGAAAAGATTTATTTATAAAAGACATTATGAGGTTGGTAAACATGCTTCCTTCTACCCTATTGCCTTTCTGCTTTATGTTTAAATGATGTATTAAGTTCATGTAAATAGCATTCCACCATAGCTATTCTATACATCTAATACTGTAACATGTTTAATTTTATAACACTGCCATTAAATCTTGAACATGAGAAGTGCAGGTAATAGATGCTACAGGAATTGATATTTTTAGGAAATGCAATTAGTAGCAATATAAGAGAGTGTGACAACAGCTCCCGTAACCATAAAGGGGAGAGTAGCACTTTTAGCTGTTTAATAAACATTATTGTAGTGAGGTGAGCAGAAGAAGTAACCTGTGTCGACAGCAATTTACTAAATGAAGAACAGGAAATTCAAAGTCCAGCTCAACTAACGTAAATCACAAGAAAAAGAAAACAGAAACAACCTTTGTCAATCATCACTTCTAAGCTTCTCCTAAGTAGGAAAGTGAACCAAACTCTGGTTGTGCACAAAGAAAAGGCCACTTTTAGAATGATTACAGAAAAGATCCAGTTTAATTAGATGTAATTGGGGATTTTTAGCTTGTGTATGTAAAAAAGACTGATGATTTCATACAGTGAATGAAAGCCAAACTCAAATTGACAGGAAGAACACTCACTTATGGAGCTTAATCTGGTTGTACTTCACTCTTCACAGACATGGTTTACAATCTGAAAAGCTCTTCCTCATTGTATTGGGATACTTTCTGACTTTTTGTCATACATGCAACGTGACAAAAAAGTCAAAAATGGGAGTAAAGTCTCCTGAAACCATGGAGCAGTCTCCAGAAAGACTTTTGCACGGTCTGTTCAAGTTATGACTGATGAGTCCACTTTGACCAACAATGCAAGGTAGAGAGGCAAAGGAGACTCTGCTGGACTCTCTGCATGAACTAAATGTAGTCACACAGCCAAATTGGAATTTGAGAAAGAGCTTAGACAGTGAAACACAATTATCTACCCACTCAGCTTTTTCTGTACTGCTGCCCTGGTCCCTCGTGTATTTATTTTTCGACTGGACCTACCTGATAGCCTGGGCATAGAGAACGTTGCATGTTATGCAGGCCGAATGCCATCGAGTAAATAGCATTAATGACAAATCCCATCTTGGTGTCCTGCGCATAATGAGTCTGCAGGGAATCCCTTCCTGTAAAGGTGGACAGATAAACAGATAAATAAAGCGGAGGATGACTGACAATCATATTGATGAGTATGGTTGGGGGGAAAAAACTAAATAATTTTTTTTCTGACATCAAAAGGCCCTTTCTCCTCTTCCTCATCAGTCACTCCCCACCACCACATTGCATTTCTGCGTCTGTCTGTGTCCTGTTCTTTTGTAATTCCTGTCCCATTTCATTAGAATAAATAAGAAATGACTCCCTTTGATGCAGCTCTCGAGTACTGTTTAGACTATGAATGAAGTGAATGAAACAGACAGAGAAGGGGATGGCATTGAATCAAAAATGAAAATCAATGGAGGGTTCATTCTCAAGATGAACCTAAAGGTTGTATGCGTCCATCTGGTCTGTTTGTAGGTGTGTGTTCAGCCTTTCAAAAAGTTGCCCCTCACAGCTAATTTAAATGCAGGACAAAGGTAACCTGAATTTTCATCAATTCATTTTTTTACGGATAAAAGCTATCCAGCCCAATCTGCATGAAAGTAATTGTTCCCCTTCGGTGAAATTGACTCATATTAACAGTACTTAATAACAAAGTTTCATTTCTCTTGCCACACCTATGCCTGAGTACTATCCAACCTGTAGAATCAATAAATCACTTAAATAGAACATTTCTGACAACATAAAGTAGGATAAAAGATCTTAACAAGCAACACATCGTTCGCCAAAAAACTGAAGAGAAGCAGACATCTATAAGAAATGGACTAGAAATAGTTGCAAAGCCATATTGAAGGCTTGAGACTCCACATCAATATGAACCATTGGAGAAACTGTGGAACAGGGGTGGACCTGCTCCACCAGATGAAAACTACTGCATGCTCACACATTTGCCAAAACATATATTGACATTTTCTCTAATTATTTCATATCTGGCATCAGCCATGATTATTACACTTAAGGACATTTATGTGGTTCAGCATTATTGAATGAATTCTGCTCTATACAAAAAAAGGAGAAGGTCTGACCTTCAGTGGGTGACTTTACACTCCACTGCACTTAGATCGTGGCGGCATGGCCTTAAACAAGCTGCTCCAAAAAACCTCCAACAGCAGTGAAATTAAAACTAGTCTGCAGAGAAGAGTGGGCCAAAAATCTCCACAGAAATATAAAAGGCTCATAACCAGTTATCAAGTACTTGATGGCAGCTGCTGATGCCAAGGATAGTATCAGTGTTTTATTTCAGGGACCAATTACTGTTTCAGAAAGCAAAAGATATGGTTTGGAATGTTTTATTAACATAGAATCAAAATTACAATCTTTTGTGTTTACCTAGTGTAGGAGCAGATGATAAATGAATATATGACCCACCTGGAGTACAGGTGGACACTGAGGAGATGTAAAGAATAAATAGATGACCCCAATGATCAAGGGGTGGCTCTGACTTTAATTCATCTGACAAGGTAGCAATCAGCGTGTCAAAACTACCCTGGTGTATCACCTCAATGACTTAAGCAGGGGTGCCCAAAGTCTATCCTCGAGGCCTGGCATCCTGCATGTTTTAGTTCTCTCCCTGGTGGTAGTTACAATCTTTTCAGCATGTCAGTGTTCTTCTTAGGCCTTCTAATGAGCCATCTTTTGGTCCAGGTGTGTTAAACCAGGGAGAGAAAACAAGCAGGATGCCGGCCCTCGAGGACCGACTTCGAGCACCCCTGGCTTAAAGCATTAGCTTGGCCTATACACCGAGCAATATTCTGAAATCAGAATTTTTTTGATGGCCTGAAAGATTCAAGTGCCTTTTGTTTTGGTATTTTATTGTGTCTCCACTTACTCTCACAGGTGCGGTTGTACTTGTTGCTCTCCTGTGGATGACCTTTAAGTCTGCAGTGAAACCGATGCTGCCAGAACTCCGGAAACCAAGGATTCCTGTGGTTGTTTTCAGGACGGAGCTTAAGGTAGTAATCATCAAACCATTTCACGTCCGCTGACTGCAGCTTGATGGTAATACCCCCGGCTGCTTCCTCAGCATAGCCTTCTGTCACATCGTACCTGTCTGCCCATCCATCGCTGGAACAAAAGGAAAGGAGAGAAAAGTGGCAATGTTTAGCAAGTTTAAGCATTCAAATGAGTGCAATCAGTATGCCAATGAGGATATAAACATACAATGCCTTACAAAGGTATTCAAATTATTTGAACTTCATATGTTTTAATGCTACATCTACATATTTTAACGTATTTTAGTTTTATGTTATGATACAGACCAACACAATGTAGCACATACTTGGGAGCAGGAAATAATAAGATTGATTATTTCCAAATTATTTACAAATAAAAATTTTGAAAGTATGGCGTGCATTTGTATTCATCCGCCTTTATTCTATTACCCCTACATGAAATCATTTGCAGAAATCAGTTGTCTTCAGAGGTTATCTAAGTAAAGAGAGCCCACCTATGTATGATTTAATCTTTCATCTTAACAAAATCTACCGGTTCTGTGCACATCATAGAAGTTTGTTAGAGCAAAGTAGTGAACAAACAGCATCACAAAGACTGAGAAACAGAACCAGACATAGAGTGAAAGGAAACAAAAAGAGCCATCACTAGAGAGTCAGAAGACATGGAGGAGGAAGAGATTACGTCATGACAGGCCATGTCCAAAATTCAACGGATCATTTACAAAAGGGTTAAAATCACTAGGCACATGCACACCCACACACATGCACCGACAGACTCTTGACATGATCTAGGCCAAACTGAGTTTGTCTGATGCTGCTGATAAAACGGCCGATATATGCATGTAAGCACCTCCCAATTCACCCCCACAACACATTTAGACATTGTAGTTTACATCTTTAGTAAGACACCCGGGTTTGCCACTCCTTTACAACGAACAGATGGCAAAGTGGATGTGTCTGCATGTGAAAGGCAGAGATAAAGGGAGGGAAGTGAATTGAATGACAAATGTCTTCTCCTTCCACAATTCTTGCCAGCCTGTCACAACCAAAACAATGATCCTCAGTTCTTACAGTGAAAATTAGTTTCTTTCAGCATTATTTTTGTTTATTTTATCCTTTTCTACCAGCATTTCTTTTCTCTCTCTCCTTTCTCTGTCTTAGAGCCTCCAGTGTACAGAACTCATTTTCTCCTACAGCAGTTCCTGCACCCTGAGTCAAGTTGGAGATCCATTTTCCACATCCATAGTGGAAGTGAACTGCTTCCCCTACTCTGCCTACCACAAAGTTCACCTCTGTCAATTTGTCTCTTCTTTTTGTCACAGTTACTGTCACCCTCTGTCACTGAGCTGTGGTCAGAAATCATAGTGAAATAATTTTTCAATTACCATAAATCTATCTAACATGAGTAAATGTTTAGCCTCTTATTTGTGTGGTGCAAAAGATCAATGCAATTAATAAGAGACTACAATCTTGTCACTGAAACTCATTTAGCTTTTTTTAAAGTTTCTATGAAAATTTGTTCTTTTAATCCAATTAATGGGGGAATATTGCATTAAAATGACTTTTGATTATTCCCTCAACCAAAACATACCTGGAGTGTTGCTCTTTCCATGAATGTTTGAGAAATCCTTGAATCTCCTGTGCAAGCCATTAAGGGTTGCCTAAGCACTTGGTCTCACAAAGCTATTTCCATAAAACTCCTCGTTGCTTCTGCATCACTGAGCACCCCTCCCGCGCACCGACCCCATTCAGCTCCACCAGACTAGCGGCAGCAGAAATTAGCAAACACCAGGTGGAACTGCGTGACTGCTTATCATACGAATTAATCCTCATATCATCACAACAGGAGCACTGTTGTGATGATATGCGGAAGGGCGAGAGTCAGAAAGAACAGCATCTTCTTAAAGTGACAGAGGCCAACTTCAAGGCTTCAAATTACAAAGTCAAATTTCTTTTAAGTCATGTTTGATGTCCATTCATGTATTTTCTTCCGCTTATCTGGGGTCGGGTCACGGGGGTAGAAGGGACATATCATGTTTGATGTGTATAGCATATTTAAAACAACCGAAGGAAACATATTTTCTTGATTTTGCTATAAAATGGCACTATGTGCATGGAAAATACATAATGCTGGGCTTTTAAAAGAAAAAGCAAAAAATGTGTTACCATTTTTACTGTATTTCTATTTGGAATGCCAGTAGGTTTTTTTGAATGTTAAGACATAAGGCCCTGGCTTTCAACCATAGTGAATCTTACTAGTAATGCAATATGCACATTTGACTGGTAAGGTAAAGGTACTAGAGGAAGAAAACTGAAGCTTGTGTCATGTTTCATACATCTCAAAGTTTCTCCCATCAGCATTTCTTTGTCAACACTTGAACTTTACTAGTACTGTACAGTGAGAGCATGACAAAACTAAAACAAGGGGATAGTAGAAGCCAATCAGAACTATCCTGAATATAGTAGCTGAGTATTGTGTTTCAGCATGAGCTGGAATCAGGTGTAGGGATAAAGTGCCTCCCAAGGGTCTGCTCATGCTTTTCTGCCAAAAAACTCAGCCCATCCACTTTATTGACAATGATTAGCTTACCTGAGCTGGCCCCCGTGTACTGGTGTCAATTTCAACAGTTGTGACTAAAAGCTAACCTCCTGAGGCTATTCCCCACACCCAAAGTAGTTAGTTGAGCAAAGGTTTTGCAAATTGATTTCATTTCATCCCTTGGCATGGTAATAAAAGCATCCTGGGATAAAATGGGACAGAAAGATGTGCTAAACAGTTAGTAAATGGATGCAATTCCTGGGAAGAAAACACATAAAACTAGAACCTGTTTTTATGGGACAAATCAACAACCCCAAGTTAAACATTCAGTCACCAATTATCCCTTTTTGAAGGTTTTAGGTAAGTTTTATCATTCCAGGAAGAAAATAATAAATAACCAAGATACTGCAAATACAAATAAACACAATAGAGCAGGGAAGCTAAATTAACCTGTTGTTGCTGAAGATATCTGTCAGTTCAAAAGTGACTACATAAGATTTATGTCACATTGAAATGTGTGCATGTGCATGAGGGCCAGCCTTACGACATTACAATCATGCAATTCTACAGAAAACCACAGGACAAGAAGCTGATGTTACTGTCAGAACAGCAAAAAGGGCTTCACAAAAAAAGGGTAAAAAAAACCCTTTATTGTGTAAAGCCTGTAAATATCATTAGTGGGAATTCTAAGTTGAAAGGTGTTGATTTATTTTATTTGTTTGAAAGGATGCATTCGGTCTGCTGTCATTTTGAAGTTCACAACAATTAAATAACTTTCCTCAAGGACAAAAAATATGAAAAATATAACCTTAATTTTATCAGTGAAACTGATTATTACAGTTTTTGCTGCACAGCCTGTAGAATGTTCTGTGAAATACATATGCTGAATTTAAAGCCAAACACACAAACAAATGGGTTCTTACAGCTTAAAGATTAACACTTCAGATACGCAGCTGTGTGGGTGATGATGCAAAAAGAGGAGGGTTTTAACGTAGACCTTCAGGATGCGCTTGCCGAAGTACTGTATATGAGGATAAGCTGCATGTGCGAACGGAAAAAAAGGCTGCAGTTGTTTACCTATTATTTCATCAGACAGTAGACAGATCAATCGCTTTCTATTCTGGATCAAAATGAGTGTTATAAATGACATTCCATCCATTTCTCTGTTTCAGTCTCCTTCCACATGTCTGGATGCCCAAGGCCGTTGTCATGGTTTTCCAGCCCACGCTCAATCTGCTGTCTGTACTTTGTGTCTCATTAGAGGCACACTGGATCGTAAGTGTATGCACATACATACACCCACACACACTCTCTCCACCCCCTGTCACACACACACACACTTCCACGCTTACTTTTCTCTTCACTATTCAATTAACATCTGATGCCCTGCACCAATGTCACAAATGCTATTTGAGTAACCGTACAATATTCCAGTGTTGTAGGCCACCAAAATACCTTAAGCGTAACTTAAGCAAATCAATTCTAAAAAGCTGGGCCCGAGGCAACTGCCTTTCCTTTCTGTTCATTCAGGGTATAAATAGAAACTAGAACTCATTTGCAAATGGTTATTAATTTTTAGCTGGCTGTTTCTTGGTTATAAAATCTATCACAAGACTGAAGTTTCTAACTGTCTGGATTCCAGAAAAAGGCTTAAAAAAGCCTTGGGTTTCTTACTTTATATGTCAATATTACACAATATTACTTGTATAGAAGAATGTAACTTTGTATAGAAGAATTTGCCTCACTAAAGGTAGATGCTAAAAAATAAGTAGATTACAGCAATTTTGATTGCTCTAAATTCAATAAAACACATTTGATCCCTATACTTTAAAATGATTTATTCTGCTCACAGTTGTAGCAACCTGAAAAGAACTGAGCATGTCTTCAATATCAAACAGCCAGACAAATTCATATTTTAAATTATTTATTTATCAGTTAACACCTTCAACAGGCCACCAGTTCATCACAAGACAACATAAGACACACAAAAGGAAAACAACCATAATCCTAAAGAGGTAAAGAAAGAGGAAAATTAATCTAATCTTTATACTTTTGACAATGGGGTGAAAGAAAAGTAACAAGAGAACAGGGACAACATGCAAACTCTGTGGAGAAGACAACTGCACCATGCATCCTTAAGGAGAAAGATCCACATGTAAAATAGGTTACATAGATTTCTATGTACCTTAAATCGACCACATATGTGACTCATGGGCATGAAACAGTTTGAGGTTTTCAATCTAGTAACCTTAACTCAAAATAAATGTCACAAATTGCACAATTAACAATTAAAGCAATTGTTTTAAATTAATTTCTTTAATTTAAAACATAAAAATAACAAATATTCCAACATCTGCTACAATGATATAACATTAATTAGTAGATCTAATAATATTACCATATCATCCATTTGTTGTCATTTTGACTGTGAACAAATACTTTAAGCAAAAGTCCAGATGAAGCCCTCATTAATTCGTTAGTAGTTTAATTTTTTAACCTTTAACCTTCTGTGCCTTAGAGTAACAAGCCCTTGTAACAAGCCTTCAGTCAGTGACTTAAAGCGCATGTAGCTTTTAGTTTAGAGAGAGGATAGGGTGAGTTAACCTATGCTCCTTACAGCCAAAAACTCCACAGCACTTTCTCAACTGAATAATAAGAATTTAATCTGTGGAAACAGTTTTGGTTTTTTTTCTCTGACTTTAGAAACCATAACATTTAGAATAACGGTTTATCTTTGTTCCAGCCACTGACCTATTCCTAGTTATTCTTTCTCTGCTGTAGGAGTTAACAAATCTTTAGGCATTTTTTTCTGATTTTTACTTAAAGCACATAAACTAGAATTAGAAAGAGAAATTTTTGTTCGCATATTCAAGTCCTATGGTGAAGAAGTTGCTCATGTTGAGAAAATGGAAAGTTAAGCCATTCATTTAAAGAAAAAGAAAAACTCATCAGTTCCCTTAAAACACATGTTTGCATTGTTCTCTAATTATCGTATCAAAACTCACCAGTTGAGTAAAAAGAGGTCATCATCTGTAAAAATATTTGACTTGGATCTGAAGCTGTGCTGCCAATAGGTCACTTTAGTAATTAATGCCCATGTTCAATAATAACATGCCACTCGATCCCAACACACTCGCTCCGTCGCTGCCATGGTAACCTGGCACAGATTCCACATCAGCATCTGCTGCTTATAACCAAAAACACTACAAACACACAGACACACACAATAGTCTACACATCACAAAGAGAACAGTAAAAAAAAACCTTAAACCATTGATTAGCTGGACATAAAGGACACGTAAAACGCTTAAACACCATGTGCACAAAGTAACATGTATACATACAGTAAGTGTGAGTCGCCCAACAAATGAACTTTACATGTTAGACGGCATTTAAGCTAATAACATATAAAACACAGATGCCAACGTGATCACTAAATTTTATTTCCTCCAAAATAAATGCTGCAGCGTTGTGTCTGATCCTTTTCAGTTCATCAGTGCATGAACTAAAGACGTGATGATGGGCAGAGAAGAGGAAGTTAGAAGAAAGATCGATCAAACTGTATTTTTGGGCTTTAATAACTAATAAAACAAATGGGTTGCCACCACTTTCATGTGGCTAGTGTACTCAATCACAATAATAATTCAGGGGGATGCAATGTGACAAAAACACAAGAATTCACTTTTCTCTGCTTTTCTCGCTTCCACTTAAGGTTTTTATGACGAAGTTGTGTTTTTAGAAATCTGTAATCATCTTAGAAAAAGCCAGTCCAGTCTATCTTTGTAGTAGTTAATTTTTGGAGGAAAAAGAGACATCAATAATAACAATATAAGCTCTTGTTCATCTATCATCCAAAGAGAACTAAAATGATTTTTTTCATATTGAATAGCAGCAGTTTCCCTACAACATGGATTAAAAATGTGTCTTCAGTTGTGTCTGATTCAAATTGACTCGTCACAAAAGTTTTCTATCAAATAACGGATTCTCTGATGTTCTTCTGCCTTTAGACAATTTTCTACATTATAACCTGCTGGAAAATTAAGCTTGTTTTTCAAAACATGAGCATTGTCTCCTTGTGTTTCAGTTTTTTTGTCTTTATTGTTTTTCTTATTTATGCCTGAGACCATGTCTCTTGGATAGACTTTTTGTGGTTTCTTAGTTTTGTAAGTAGCTGACTTTAATGGAACTGAAACTTGTAGCATACACACACACATGCCCTTTAAACTGTTGTTAAATAAAAAAAAATCTAGCTGCATGTTTGGCCATTTTCTCTATGAAGGTGAACCTCTGCCACAATCTGCATCCAGGAAAATACTGGTCTTCTAGTATTATCCTGTAATCAGCATGAATTATATAATTATAAACACATAATAATATACTCCTTTAAAAAAATCTTGCTTTTAAGTGCAGCTTTTACATTAGCAAAAAAAAAATGTAAATCCCATTTATATTAGCAAACACTGTTGGTTGGTTGGACAGATAACAGCAGCTACATAAGAAAGGATAAAAAAACTTTTTGATATGCAGATTGATGAAGAGATGTTGAAGCAAGACTGATCTGAGGTCTAGCAGCAAACAGTAACCGTGGAGATGAACTGACTACTACTGAGCGATGACAGCTCATCTATCATGGACCCCAGCCAAACAGAGGTCAGGGGTCACTGTGACAACAGCAAAACTCATTTAGCCAAATGTCGGAACTGCATCACACATGGACACTGTGTGTGTGTGTGTGTGTGTGTGTGTGTGTGTGTGTGTGTGTGTGTGTGTGTGTGTGTGTGTGTGTGCCATGGAGGCAGAGATACAAGACTCATGTGTATGTGTGTATTCAAGGGTGTAATTCAGTGAGTGAGACCACTTTACATGCTTATCATTCAATAACGAACAGAGGCAGAGAGTAGAACAGCCTGAGCCTGCTTACCTTGGCGGCAGGTTCATTTTTACCTATCTATCAATATCAGACCTCATTACCCTCTGGCTCTGTTTCTGGCTGCTCTCAGCCCAGCTCAGTTTCCTGTTTGCCTTTTCTTCCCACATCTGGATCCACTCTCTGCTTTTTAATTTTTTTTATTACCACATTTCCTCCACCTGTCTCAGTCATGCTGATTGCCTTATTTTTTCTTTCAAACCACTAACAACTACATTATGTAGCTACTTTTGTGCAAATTGTGTTTTTATTCAAAGATACCTTGAAGAAGAAAGGTGTGTGTAGATTTAAATAAAGATCATGAAAGTGGTGGCAAGGCGATGCTGAGTGCTTCCTGCTGGCGTTTCATCAGCAGGACGTTTGTTTCTATGACAACAATTTCTTGAAAATGTAGCTATCTTATAATAAGATGTGATTAACTCTTTGCTTATTATCATACATTAAAGTAAATTTGTTTCAATATTTCTAAATGCCAGCTCTGCCCTTTTCTTTAGTAACTGAGAGTTCCTCCATCACTGTAGTTCTAACCTTCTGCTATCACTGTAGTTCTAACCTTCTGCCATCACTGTAGTTCTAACCTTCCGCCATCACTGTAGTTCTAACCTTCCGCCATCACTGTAGTTCTAACCTTCCGCCATCACTGTAGTTCTAACCTTCTGCCATCACCGTAGTTCTAACCTTCTGCCATCACTGTAGTTCTAACCTTCTGCCATCACCGTAGTTCTAAAGGGGAGCTCAGACACAGAGGGACAGACAAAATTCTATCTCTATTTTGAGTCTAACTAACACTGTTTTGTGTCAGTCAGACTCAAGGCATTTGTAAGGCATTTCACTGCTCTCCTATGCATTGCTAATGCCCTAATAATGAAATATAATTTTGATAATGAATGGTTGGTGCGAGTAATCAGGAAAGAAAAAATTATTTACCAAATCTGAGAAAATGTGTCCTCTGCCAAGGTCAATGCTTCATGTAAATAGAAGTAATCACTTTGAAATCTAACAAGTGCAATTTCTGCCAATTCTCTAAATTTATCAAGACTGATTGTGAAATAGGATCCAGAGGTTTTTGTTTGACCTTGTTAACAAAAACACCAACAAGCGAAGAATACCTTCTCCAAACTGTCTACAGAAGATAAAAGAAAGGGAGAAAGAAGTGATTATTTACAGAACAAGCTCTAATAGAGAAAAATGTGACCTCAGTAATAAGAATTAGGGTGATAAAATTCCCACTAGTGTTGCTTGTCCTTGTCTGTAAAATAAAGATATTAAATGAAGAGCTTTTTGATGAATAAGAGTGGTCTACTCTACACTAAGGATTGAAAGATGTGTCTGTTAGACCTTATTCAAGTTGACTGATTAGAAAATATTTTCACAAAACCTTTTGTCAAAACACAGTGTCTACTGTACTTTTACCTTGAGCCAATATTTTCAATCTTTGCCAATTGTCTAAAGAAAAAAAAAAACGTGTTCTTCAAAAAAAGGACTAAGAGTATTATTTTCTATATTTCTCTCTTCATTTAGGTCATAAGTTAGGTTTTAATTCCTAATGCAATAACACCAAAATCAGTTTTAGAGAAAAATGGAGAAATAAAATTAAGGGACCCACTTATTTGTTTGACCTAAAACTTAAATAAGTAGTTTTTAGCATTTTTGTTAAATGTCAAAGTGGGGTGATTTTGGGTGGTGGAGGTACCGTCCACTACGGTGCACTGTGCCTCAGCCAGCAACTAAAACACTACTGAAGAGCAAAAAATGACACTACTGACCCATTGTTTGCTAATAGAAATAGAAGAAATTTATTCTTTCAATGGATGAAATTTCTTCTTCCATTTCAATTAGTAATTCTTAGTAAGCCTTCTTGCATATGTGAAGAAAAGCAAGAAGATTATATGGGAATAAAAGATCTAAACTCATATCAGCTTTATGCCCAAAATCGAGTGAAATCAGATTCTCCTACATAAGCTTGTGATTTCTGTAGCTCCTCCTGGGAAACTTTATAGCTAATGCTCACCTTGCCAAATTACACAACCTTAGACTATCTGAACTATTAGAGATTTGACCAAATTCTGCTGCACTGAACTTTAATTGGTGGGTTTAGAGATAAAGGGACTAAAGACAAATATGTGGTCTTTCTTACAGGTTTTTATTAGCATTTTTTCCCTTCCATTCCATTGTTATTATACTTCATAAAATCTTATTCAAGACTGCAGTATGGTTGCATTGTGACAAAATAATAACTTTTTACCATAAAAATGGCTGTGTTTTATAAAATTAATTAACTAAACTTTTTTAAAATATATATTAGATTCAGTAAGTATAGGAATGAGCAAACAGGTGTCCATTGTTCTTTTTCTTATTAGAAGTGCAGCAGAATTACTCATCTTCACTGTACCAAAAAGACACGCTGAGGAAAAATAACTAAATAGAAGGAAGCAGGAGGTGCAATAAAATAAATAGATGTAAGAGGAGAAGCAGATGAATGAGTGCAGATAACAGACACTATTTTCCTTCCAGCTGGGGTCTTTGTCTGGAGTCAGGTGTGTGAGTTTTACACACAAACTGAAGACACTAGTTCACAAAAAATGGGCTATATGAAAGTGACTTGAATTAAAAAAAAAAAAAAAAAACTCAGAAAGTTCCATAAGACCTTTTCATGTCATCCAGTTATGAGTCACAAAACATTTTTTACTTCCTCATCAATTTTAAGCCACGGATAACCAGGCAAAACGCATTGTCTGCTGAAGATGAAGAGAAAACAAGACAGCAATATTGAAGAGTAGCAACAAAATACAGGTCAACACAGGAAGGCAAACTGAGGAGAGTGGAGGATGAAGGAAATAGCTGTAAGAGCAAGCGGTCACAGAAGAGACAATTAGACTTATGAATGAAAGACTAAGGGAGGCGAAGAGGTTAAAGACAAAATATTCTCTGGGATATGTCAAGGCAGAGAAGGTATAAAGTGACACAGATAACATCTCCAGGGAAGAGATCGAATCACGGGCTGAGAGAAAAGAAGATCAAAAAGGGATCTCAGCTTTTTACACAGTTTGGAGTATGCTTGCAATGTTGAGGAACAAAGACAATATGTTTGAGGAGAAGATTTGAGTTGAGCCATAGCAAAGCACACGCATACACACACGCAAACTCACAGTGGGACAAACGTTTCCCTCCAACGAAAGAGTTGGAGGGAAACACAGGATTTATATTTCATCTTTTCCTTCAGGTCCAGCCTCATTACTTTTTATTGCTTCACACATAAAAGTGTGGTCTCTCATATTCGACACAGCAGACATTGTAATATCACCTGCTGGGGTAATACACCTCCAGCGTACCATTACTCTTCCTCCCTGAGTCTTTTTTATTTCGGCCTCATCTTTATCACCATGGTGGCCTTCTGGTCTTTTTCTTCCCTGATCCTTTTCTCAATCTGAGCCTTTTGAACCCCTGTGCTATCCTTTTCTTTTTCCTCTCTGCTACCCATCGCGCTCTGAGATTTCTATTTGAATATCTCTGTGCCAAACCCAAACCCTTGTAAGCGTGGAGCCAGACAACAATGATGGCAAATTTGCACTATTTAGGTGATATTTAGGTGGCATTTCAAATGATACATGACATGCTAGACAGTTTGACCAGAAACAAAGCATCCAACACGCATTGTGACAAAAGTGGAAACTTTTGGAAGAGAGTGTCCTGTTAAATTTGGAGTAAAGCTGACAGCATTTCAGTAAAATAACGCTCATGCCTAAAGTCAAACATGGTGGTGGTTGTGTGATGGTCTGGGCATTTTCTACTTATTCAACAGAACAATCACCCAAAGCACACCAGCAAGATTACTTCTTAAACTTATCAAAAGAAACTAAATTAAGTTTTTTGAGTAGCCTAGCTAAAGTCTAGACCTTGAAAGTTAAAAACAAAACACTGATACTACAATTGTTTTTATAATCTGTGTGGGGAAAAAAAGCAAAACCAGAAGAAATGTGTAATACATTTTCAGAGTATTGTAAAAAAATTTTAAATCATCATTTACCCTGAAAACCCAGAAAATATTTTGTTAAAAGCTCTCATCTAACTTCTTCTAAGCCAAGCAATTTTCTGCTCTTCATGCTAGTGGCAACATATTTGATGGAAATGTCTAGACCAAGGTACATGTAAAACATCGTATCCTGGAACACGCTTCCTGACATATGGAAATGCACATCCATCAGTAAACAATTTTATGTAACATAATAATACGCCCGTGGCTTAGAAACAGGAGTCAGAACTATTTCCTGCTTTGCAATAATTATACTGGTTGGGCCTTCACACAAGGACGCACACACATACTGCTAGTCAGTCTGTTTGACAGCAGGGATTAGTGAGCAGTGCAGCTAATGCCCGATAATGAGCATCCAGCTTATCGCCCACAGAATCATGTTTGCATCTGGGAGAATGTGTTTATCAGAAAAAGAGGAAAGGGAGGAACAGAGAGGTCTGCAGTAAATTAACTATTTCATTATGAGCTTTAATGAATTCCCCACTTCTGATTTGCAAAACATGCTTCAGTGTTTTGTTTTTTTACTATTAACGTAACTAAAGGACTTCATTTACTTCTAGTATAGAGATTACTAAAGACATCACAATAATTCTTGATTAATTTTAGCCCAAGCTAATATTATCACAAAGCTTTGATTGTTAAAGATGTTTTGAGACCAACATGGCTATAACTCAGACATTTCTTTGAAACCACAAATAGTTAGACATGAAATTAATTTCGAAAGCGTGGAACGGTAAAGACATAAAATGATGATCATCCTGTCAAAGAGATTATTGTCAATGTTCATTACAAAGTATATGCACTGAAATCATTCAGTGAATCAAAATCAAAATTTCCAGCCTTCTCATGATTATGAACTAGTGCAAGAAAATGTTTAGCAGTATCTACATTTTATAATTAAATGTCAGTAAATTGAAAACCTAAGTGAAAGATGTCAACATTTTGGCTAAAGACTAAACTTGATGCTTTCATGGAAAGAGTTGTTATCCAGCTGCTTAAATTTAAATAAAATTCCCAAGTTAAAGTATTACAATTCTTTAATAAAAGAGTGAATTACTTTAGTAACTACTAGGAAAAAATGTCTTTTCACCACTGAGAGGGTTTTTGCTTTAACATCACCTCTTCCACCACTCTGTCTAGGACAAACTTTGTCTGGCACCAGTGAAAAGGCAGATTTCACCGCACTGCTGGTATTAATAGGATTTATTTATTTCATTCATTTTAAAATCTATAGTTTGAGTACTTTGGAAACGGAAAACAACTGAAAATAATGTCACAGATTTTGAATACATTTTTATGGGTCACAGCAGAAAAGTTGAAAGGGCTTCGATGACTTGTGCTGTTCTGCTTAAGCAGCATAATTCTGCCTGAGAGCTGTCAGCTGAAGGATCTCCCATTATTGCACAAGGACACAGATGGAAGAACGTTTATAGCACACAAGTAAACCTCTCGATCCCTTTTTTGCAAACTTCCTTTCTTTTATACACTCTGCCTCTGTCTTTCCATCATTTTTTATCGCCCTCCGTCTCAGTCGTTGCTATGGTAACAAGCTATGAGGGGGCTGCGATGCAGCACACATCACACCCATGTCTCCAAACTCCCTGGAAGACAGGGAGAGCATGGGAGACAAATGGATAATAGGTATCTGGCATACATTTGATGGATTTTGAAGAGAATAAATGTCACTTGACCTCCAGGTGAAAAGAAATATTCTCCACACTTAAGTAGCAATGCAAAGTCAGATTATTTGATTGAAAAGTGAACAACTGCAAAGTGAATTTTAGTCTTACACCTCTTTCGGTAGATGCTGCACCTGGCCGACACCTGCAGACTGCAGTCTGTCTGCGGCTTCAAAGCTACTAATGCGATTTGACACTTTCAGGATTTCACCAAATGCTTGTAAATTCCAGACTGGCAGCTCTAATGTAATATCTACCTAAAGAAAGTGAGCTACACTGTTAAGAAGTGAACTTCACAAGTCCTTCTTTCCAAGTCAAACAGCAAGTGTTAAATCACTAAAAGTAACCCTGGAAAGTACTGTATTGTTTTTAAAATCTTAAATACTAAAATTAATAAAACTCCTTACCCAAAAATGTTCAGAAACTGTTAAGGGAAAAGAGAGCATATCATTTAAGAGGACAATTTAATATAAAACAAGGTGCTGTCACAATAATGAAACAAAATGCGCATTACAAGATATGGAGTCGACTTATGGAATAACCTTGGAAAGAAAGAAAAGCCAGTAAAATTTAAAATAATGTCAGTTTAAAATAAACTTAACATCCAATATATTTAAAAAACATTCAGTTGAAAATTATGTACATTTCAATCAAAAGGATATAATTCAATGGAATAAGTAGTGTATAGTGAACTTTAGTGTACTGTGAATAACTTTAAATTGTATGAGGGGACAGGAATATATATTTTTTTACTTCATCCTACTCCCTTTGCACAACTTGCAATGATTTTTTTTCTCACTGTCAGTCTTTGTATATACTACTTTTTAATTGTGTTTGTTCAAATAAATAAAAAATGAAACTAAATAGAAAGTTTTGCATAACTGCAAAAAATCAAAGGGCCCTTGTTTCCCTCCTAAACATAAAGGTCAGGGAAAGAAAGAATTACACATCACAGCTCATTCGGGATAATCTGTTAGCAGGACAACTATTGCCTCTGAGCTTCCAATTCTGGCGTTTTTAGAAGACTGTTAAGATGGAAGCCATTGTTTGGAGAAAGCCATAAGTCCTGTTTACAGTTTACCACAGAGCATATAGGGGGTACAGCAAACACGTGAGCTGAACCTTGAACTTTGAAAACTACATGCAACATGCCATGTGAAGCAGAGAACTATCAGTTTCAACAACATGAAATGTCCCTTATGTAACCCAACAAACCTTGTACTGTTTCATTCTAACATAAGATAATAACATAATTTTATTAGTCTCCCATAGGAATACCATAACCAGCTTCTTTAAGTTGATTCATCACATGACATACTAATTAATTAAAAATTAATTAGTGGTAGTAACATGACTAAAGATGATTCAAGAGGTTATTAATACTTTCCATTTGTCTACAGTAAACCTAAATGAACTTACTCATTACATAAACCAATATGTGGATGACTTAGATAAATGCAAACAGTTCTAATGAAAATATGTGGTGAAGATTTTCCTCAGTTACTTTTAATGCTCCTCACACTGAATCAATAGGCTGGTCTTGTAATATGATATCAGACATAAAACTCTGCTGTTCCACTTTCTCAATGTTCATATGTTTTCCTTGGACTATGGAGACCTGCGGTCATTCCTCAAATGAATAAAAGTTCACATTTCTTTTAATTAACTCCAAGCAGAGCTAAATTAAGGAGCCATTTATTTCCTGTCCAGGCACTTCAGGAGATAGCCGAGCAGCTTACAGATAGCCTTTCAAATGTGTGATGGATGAAGTGTATTGTGCAGAGGAGACAAAGCATCTGTAAAGGTTATGAAATAAAGTAGTAAGAGAAAAAAGTCAAGTGTTGACATGGAATGGGAGTAAAGCAGGGGCAATGAGCACAAAATGCAAAGGTTATTTCCTTCTTAAAAGGTTTGTGTGCACAAGAACATTCAAGAATCAAACATGAAACAGGAAAATTTATTGTGGTGTGGATTACTGTGACAACAACCATTAAAAGGATTATGATGTGTGTAAGGATGTGTGTAAATGTATTAATGTATTTGAGCACGCAGAACCACTGATGTAACCGTCAGATTAATCCCTCTGGAAAATGAGCAACAGCGTGCCAAAGAAGAATTTTAAAACAGATAAACAGTGCAAACAATCTGTTCAACAGATCAAAACAATCAAATAAATGGAACAATGTCTCAAAGTGAAATATATATATATTTACTCTGCACTACCGTCTCTTTGCTCCTCATCCCTACTATCCCCGTCTGTATCTCTTCCCCTGCCTATACTCTCTAATTCCAAGCACTTTTCCCATTGGAGTGCTGTAAGAGGATAAGACCATTCCCTGGGAGAGCAATAAGAGGATAAATCATGTGTGTATTTGTGTGTCTCCCCATATCAAAGCCTGCCTGTATGTACAAATGCCTGCACTTATCCAGGTGATGCAAATGTTGGTCAGTTTGAATGCAACAGTGTTTTTGGTAGAAATGTGTGGCTCTGTCTCTGCATGTTAGAGACCATTGACAGTTCTACCTTATTTGGGTTAAGTGTTGTGTGGAGGTTCGTTAGCAGGTCCACTTGCCTCTGGCTCTGCCCTACATACTAAAAAATCAACTAATTCCCTGTCAAGAGACTCATTATTCTGCGTTTCATTTTTCCAGAATTTTTCTGTGATTTTTTTTTTGTTGCAAGCATGAGACCTGTGCAAAGACGCAATAAAGGTAAAGTGTACAAAAGTAGAAGAGCCTAGTGAACTAGTTTGGGTAACATAAATAAAACAAAAAAGCAAAAACCAAAGCTGCAGTGCTATATTCCTGCATCATTGTGTCTTCCTTTGAAACGGAAAGGAAAATAAGCTGGTACAATGATACATTTTTAATTGATAACAGTTTCTTTCCAACTTCTTTATGCAATAAATATGCAGTTATAATTAAAACAGTATATTGCCTAATTTTTGTGTAGCTAAAAGTTTCACAAACTCAAATTGTTATATAAAACCAGCATATTCTTATATGAAACCAGTAATGTGCAGCATTAAACCCAACTCAGGCCTAAGTTGGGTGTTAGGCCTAATCGTATTTCAGAGGACTCAAAAACACACTTCTTACACAATGGGACCCACATTTGTTGTTGGACCCAAGATGATGTAGATAAGGGTGCAGCCCAAGGCCCAAATCGACAGAGAAACAGGCAAACACTGTCACAATCACAGGTTCCCATTCTCATGCTCACACACAGACATTCATACCTACTAACCCAATACAAACACACAAAATTGGATGCACACCCACGCACACAACCCATAGATTGTAGGTCCCGGTAGGACTTCCCCAGAGAATCAAACCATCGCTGGTCCCAAGAGGTGCTTCCCTTCATTCCAGCGTGAAGAAAAGCAGACAGCACAAACCTCGGCAGCAGTGGAGCAGCCCATTAGGCCAGATGAGGGCTGGTCGCCATCCGAATGACCCCAGCCCAAACGCTGAACCCCAACACCATCCAGTGATGGGGCCAAAAAAAGTCCATGTGCTCAAACAAACCAGCCATCCAGAGCAGCCTTATGAGAAAA
This sequence comes from Alfaro cultratus, assembly GCA_903066825.1. Classification (NCBI taxonomy): domain Eukaryota; kingdom Metazoa; phylum Chordata; class Actinopteri; order Cyprinodontiformes; family Poeciliidae; genus Alfaro; species Alfaro cultratus. The sequence continues at coordinate 40,609 of CAEFZX010014010.1, read as the reverse complement.
CAGCCCCAACACTCCATCAGGACCTGAACACACATGTCACAAATATACCACCCACAGGGGGAGCTCTGGCCAAAATGCCGATGAACAGAGCGCACCGAAACAGCAAGGCAACGGCTCTGCATGATACCACCCTTTCCCCAAAACTTGAACGTGACAGAGCAGACACCATCAAGCCACGCGACCACACTGGACTCCCGTACCAAACTGTTTAATGCTTTCTAATGTTGAAATTTAAAAAGACTAGTAAACTGCATGTGTTTAGCCCATGCTTGTTTAATAGCAAAAGCATTGCACCTTATTCACAACTCTTTTGTGCCTGTATGAAGGAATTAGGGAGTGGAATAAAGCAAAAACATGAAAAGAGAAAAGCAAAATGTCAAAAAGTCAATAGTGTGCAAAAAGAGAAAGGAAACAGAGGCCAAAAGACAAAGACAGGTACTGACAGAAAACAGGGAAGTACCGGTGAGCTGAATAAAAGAAAATCTTTGATATATAGGGGAGTTTCAGTTCAACAGCTTTTTGAAGTCAACCTAGACTTTTATTGAGGTTTAAAATGTGAAGACATGCACTTCCTGTGAGAGTTCTTTGATATGCTTTTGACACATTTGACACAGGGGATCAAAGAGATCCCAGATACTTTCATAAAATATTTCTTTTATCAAACTCATAGAAAAAAGGGCGTCATGTAAAACAATAAAACAAATTTCAATACAGTCAATGCCAGAGCAATGTGCCAGCCTATGAAAGATGAAGGCATTTGTCTAGCAAAATGATCCAACTGAGCGCTATGGGATCTATTATATTTTAGAAATCCATTTCCCTAAAAGCTAAAATTCAATATGACCAGGATTAAAATGTCATTGTTTGGATTACTAAGGCAGGTGTGCCTGGAGCATTTTTGTGGAACAATTTACCAATACAGATATAAAATCGGCAACCCACTGATTACAGGACAAACTTCTGTCTCCTGAGCCACCGTCCACCTCCTTCCAATGCTATTACTGTCGTCTGCAAAAATGCACCACTCTTGGTTAAAATGAACCATTGAGAGCCATGAGGAGTGCCTTAGTGCTGTCAGTCATGCTTGTGTACAACGTGCTAATGACGAAGAAGTGACTTTCCATTCCAGGAAAACCATTTTTCTGCAGTCATCGGTGCCTATATGCTAAGTAGCCTGAGGACTCATGGCAGGTTATGTTGTGGTGAAAAAGCTGTAGCATAGCAGAAAGCAAGGCGATGAGTGTGAGCATGAGAATGACTGACAGCACTAAGACCTTCCTCCTGGCTCTGATTGGTTGTTTCCTACTGAGTGGTGTGTTTCTGCAGTTTGTGGGCATACAGAAAGAAGGCAGAGGAGCTTAATTTTTTCACAGATTATCTGTCTTATGCTGTCACAACACAATGATAATTTTAACCAATATGTAAAAAAACATATTTTTACAAAAGTCAAATACAGCAGTCAAAGCCAACTTTAAAATAAGTTGGCTTTGGCAAGAAAGTAAGTGCAAAATGCTGAAATTGTCAACAGCTGACTTGTATTTCAAGTCATGTCAGAATTAGTTATAATGCATATTTTTAAAAAAGTACCATGCAACTCATAAAAAACAATGAAAAAAAAAACAGAAAAAAAAGGTCTAGTCTCCTCTGTGTTCCAACCTGACCCTCGGAACAACAAGGTTCACCAGACATCCACGATTATTGTGGGAAAGTGTAGAGCTGTCCCTTTGCATATTGCTGTGAATTTGTCTCTGACCACATCTGGTCCTAATGTTGTCAAGATGCTGTATTTATCCCCCTAATGCGGGTTAATGAATATTCCACAAATGCACAGGATTGAATTGGAAGCACTTTGCGACCATCATGCAGTCAAAATTATGCTCAATAAAGCATAATTTTGCTAATCTGCATAATAAATACCCACATTTATAAGGGAGGACAGAGTAGTGGAACGAAAACATCCAGCTGTAAACATGGTAGCTTTCTACAATATAAACAGCAACAAGGAGAATCAAAGCCAAGATAGTGCAAAAGGTGTCAGACATGTCAAATTCAAAATTTTAAAACAAATACTGTATGCAGCACTTTCACATAACTCAAACAAACCCAACTTGAAATATTTGTAGAAGAGACTACAGAATCACTCCTGTAATAGAACAGCATTCACTTTATCTTCACCCTCCCCTCTTAAGCATCCATCATTCATTACAGCAAATTCGTCAGTGTTTAATTAGCAATGCTTTTTCACAAACATATGAAAAATGGAGCAGGATTAATTTCCATCATTTCCCCTATTAAATGACACGGGCAAATTACCATAGCCCCAGTAAACATAACAAAGACTCAAATCCACTCACAACCAGAAACAGACTCTCTAGGTACACACAGTAGGTGCATTGTAGAACTCTGATGATCACATTTCACACTCCAGTTTTTCATGTTTAGACGGGTAACTTTTAGGAAAACAATAATCCCTCAGTGGCAATCATCCTCTTCTTTCTGAACTGTTCCTTATCCACTGGTTTGCCTGCTCTAAAGGTTTAATTTCTTTTGGACAACATGTGTGCAACACTAAAATCTGTTTCACAAACTTTCTGATTTGAGACACTCAAATCTCTCCACCTAATTTTTCCCAGACTGAAAACCTCAAGAATGCAAAAAGTCATTTGGGAAGGTAGAAGAGTAAACAATCATACTGCACTAGACACGATTCCAGTCTGACAGAATCCAGGCAGGTGGAGTCAATGAAGGACACAGAAAAATGGTGATGTAACAATAAAGCCCTGAGAAAGTGGAGAAAAAAGAAAACACAAGAAAAAAAGCTGCCCATGAAGGTCAAAAAATTTATCATAATCATATTATCAGTCGTTTATCTATTTAGTATAAGTAAACAATTTCAAACAAAACACGTTTATGGATCCAGTCATGCAGACTTATACACACAGATCACCCACGCAAGCACAAACCCATTCACATAAACACATACGCATGCGCTGCATGTAGTATCACCCTGCTGCTATGCTGGATTCATCCAAATATGGTTGAGGATATTTCCATAGCAACAGCAGACAGAAGGGGTGCAGACTTATGTGGGATGATCTCCAGAGAGAGTCTGCTTGACTTCTGATTCAAACTACTGTTGTATTCGATTCATTCACCAAGGCAGCCGTTCTTTCAGTAGAGTTCCTAAATGCAAAAATTTGGCCTTGGTTACATTCTGGCTGCCATGGCAATTCACCCACACAGCAAAAACTGCAGAGCATGCTGCAAAACATGTGAGCTATGATTTTTAAGTCATTTCCTAATCATTTTTTGACAAGCCGATGCTGAGATTTTTCTCCTTTTTTGTCAATGCTAATATTATATGCAGTACAGATTACATCAGGAGGACATGTGATGCAGAGCTGCTGCAAATCATAAAAGACAACAGATCATAAATTGCAGAAATGGAGATGACACACAGCAATGGGTCAGGGGGGTGCAGGCTGGGCTTGGAAGCAACACATATATCACACTGTAATAACAGTCTAGACCATAAAAGAATAGAAATGTCCCTGTTATGTCACCACCTAAGTCACAGATATTATAACAAACTGCAAACCAGCTAAAAGATATGGGTGGAAGAGACACTGAAAGTGATCTGTGCCTACCATTGGTAAGACCTCACTGTTCAGTGAGCGGAGAACATTTTACATAAAGGAAAATAGCCGATCATTTCTTAATGATCGAATGCCAGTTTGTGCTCTCAAACCCCATGCATGTTAATGTGTGTAAAGACCAGGCTGTGAGTCATGTATGCCAGCAGTCATATATCTCAACCCAGCCACTCTTTAATGAGGATGCAGCCCTGTGGCACCACAAGGAATTATAGGACTAAAACAATCAATAGACTGGAGCAGATAGGTGTGCCTGTGCGTCTGCACTGCTAAGAGTGCATGTAAGTCTGCTGGTAATGTGTTAGCTGGGTACTTTAACTCAGTATTTATTATTTATTTAGCCAACTTTATGGGAGAAAAAAAATCCATAATGTTGTTATAATTTAATACTGTGGCACTTACACTTTCACTGAATCGAGAAAAAATGTAGAAATTAAACGTTACTTTGGCCTTTAAAGCCATAAGTAAAACTTGATCACTCGATCAGTACAGATTTTAATGCTGAGTAGAACTGATGATTTTTTAATATAACATCACGAATACTAAACAACACACTTCCTACTCCATTACTGCATTATTAGGTTCAATATTAAATCCAAAATTTCAGAAAAACTTAGAACTCAATAGAAAATCCAGACATGTAGAATTAAATATCTTTTGTTCATAATAGTAGAAAAAGAGACAGGCCACAGAACTGACTGGCCAGACAATTTTAAGGCATTTTAAACCTTTACAAAAAAACACGTCATCAAGTATTCTCAAACTGTCCAAGGAAATTGAATAATCTGCGTCACCCTCATCTATGCTCTTTTGGTAATGTAATTATCCGATGCGAAATGAACGTCTGCTCAAATGGCTTAATCAGAACTTCACTTCGCAGACCCCCAATGAGTGGGGTACCCACCCATGACCGTGTCTAATTTGTAAGTGCAGTCCGTTCATGATATAGATGCTAATAGAGGCTAATATTCAATTAACTGGACTGATTCAGTTAGATTTGACTGAATCAATTCTAACTGGCCAGACACAGAGGACTAACAGACATGAAGTGAAAACTCTCTATTTCAAGGAAACATTAATGTTCACTTTCAGGAGAAGAAATGACAAATTTTGAAAAGCTTCTGTGAGTCTGAATTAAAGTTCTAAAGTTTAGCAAGTGTGTCAAAACTTTGAGAGGGAATCTGTGTGACTAAAATGTTGCTCAACAAATTAATGTGATTCTGACACTACATTATCCCCTTGTAAGTGTAAACAGAAAGCTTTGGGTAAGTTTTAGATGTCTGTTGAGCAAAGTTCAGTCCGTCCAAGATGTTGTGATGCTTTATTTGAGATTGCTGTAGCCTTAAATTACTGATTTTGCAGCAAAAGGCAATAAAAAAATTAATTAAATTGCTATTCTGCACAGAATGCTTATTCTATGTAGTAAATCATTTTGCAAGTGAAGTTTTAGGAAGCAAATCTATGCGAGTGCCTTGGCTGATCATTTGAACATTTTTCTAATTGCATTTTTTTTTTAAATACAGTCAACTTAATAGCTTTTGTTTATCAAAGTTGCACATAAACCTTTTCTTTAGCTTTATGAGAACAAAATGCTTATCTCTATTTTAGAGCCTCTGTCTTTCATCTCCTAGACAAACAACAGATTCATTGCGGTCAATGGCTTTACCTCAGTTGCCAGAGAAAGACGATGATGAGGATGCTGGAGATGAGGAGAGTGATGAGTGTGGGATGAGTGAGATGATAATGAGCATCATGCTGGCGATGACAACACAAACGATGCGGGCTACGATGATTGAAACACACAGCACTGATGTCTGGGGAGAAGTAGAATTGAAAGGAATTATGTTTTTGGTATTTTAATGCAAATCACAGAGTACTGTTCCCATTCTATCATAGACCTGTTTTGCTGTCTACACATTGGGCAACTAAAGGTGTTGAAATAATTATTCATCCTATGTTAATTAACAGTTGGCATGACAACAAAAGCTGAGGCTGCTATAGCGGAGCTTTCAGAAATACAAATGCACAGATTAACATGTAATGAATGTCCTTTTTCAATGTTCCTTTTACTAAGAAATTGACCAGGGAACATTTCTGAGTGACACAAAAGCATTATGCCCGATTAATTTGCAAAATCAACAAGAATGTATCTTTGGCATATGAATGCATACTGATGAAACTACATGTCTATGTCCCTCAAAACAACATTTACACATCTGTCAAATTCTCATACTAAGAGCAAAAGAAGATCGAGTCACTGAGCAAATTGCTTCTCAAAACAGAGAGGAAAAAATGCAATTTTAGTCTTGCACTGCCATCTGATTCAAAGAAAGGATGTCAACAGGAGTAAAATGTGAATTTATTGAAAACTGAATCTGTACTTGTTGACATATGTGTTGCTGTGGAGAAAAATTGATACTGCACAATCTAAAACATCTTTGGGGAGTGTGTTGAACTGGAAATAAAACAGATTAAGCTAATCATGTTACTTTACTGTGATTTGCACCTACTGAGTTTTAAGAAGATGAATGACATTGTTTTTATTAAGTACTTGGCTGGGATTCCGAATCTCCAAATGGCCATTCTTTGCAAGTGAGATTGCCTGACAGACATGTATTCATTAGTTTAGTGCAACTTTCATTGTAAATCTGATGCAGAAGTAAAGGATATAGTGAATGCAAAATATGAAGCAAATTGCGTTGCTTTTTGAATTCCTCCCATATTATTCTTGGCCAGTTTTCTTATGTCTGTATTGCTTCAGTGACATGTTTTTTGGGGGGGGTTTTGCCTCGGTTTTATGCGTTTCATTTTCAGTGGACTCAGTGTGGGTGTAGAAGGAGAGCCTTTTTCTTAGGGGACCTACAGGAAATCAAACATTAATCAACACAACAGAAAGTCGCTTTAAAGTCAAACTGACCTGCCGACGAGAAGAAACTCTCCCACCACTTTCTTGCGTTTCATCGCCATGAGAATGTTGCGAACGGTCATGCCTTCACAAAAACATGCCACTACTCTGGCCTTGGGCAGGTGTGCCTTCAGTCTCAACAGCAGACGATCAAAGCTCTGCTCTCCAGCGTTGCTCCAGATTTTACCTTGAGGAAAATGTGTGAAAAAGCAATAAGTCTCTGACCCTTATGATGTGCTTGCTTTTATTCCCTCAGCTAAAAAGAAGATCCTGGGAATTTGTTGTGGCAAAATGTCTTTCCTTCACAAATAAAAAGTGGAAATAGTTAATGAATAAGTTTTTTTTATTATATATAATTCAAATACTTTTTTATTGGCTGTCTACCGTGGGTGTTAGGAAGCAATGTGCTAGCTTATTAGTGTTGACAATATTAACCATAAGAGGTAGCAAATAAACAAAAACAATAACTGACAGAAATGCTCTTTCACATGCATAAACAGCACTTAGTGGGAATTCAATCTCTTGTAGATGTATTCTCCTTCATTATCTTTGTGTCTGAACAAACACTAAATTAAGATAACATTAAAATGATTAAATTAATCCCAAATCAATCATTAAGTCAATATATTTAATGATAGATTATGTCTTGTTACATAATCTGTGGTTATTTTGACGTCCGTCATCTTTACCTGAGTGGGCAATACAGATGCCCTCCTTGGCCGCCATGTCTTTGAATGCTTCCATGCCACTCTCACCATAGTTCCCTGGACAAATAAGAAAAGGACAGCAAAACAGCTATAGTGCCGGAATAAAATTACTTTCACAACAGCAGAGAAAATCCGACTATTCAGATATATGCAGTGTCTTGCAGGAGTATTCATAGTTCATCAATAGAACTTTTCAACATTTTTATGATACAACCCTTTTTTATTCTATATGATACGCCAAAACAACAGGTCATAATTCAGAAGAAAAAGAAAAAAGATACCTGCTTTTTCAAATTCTTTTAAAATAAAAGTATAACAAGTGTGGTGTGAGTGCAAATTGAGCTATCTTGAGTAAACATTGCTTGTAGAACCAACTTTAGTTGCAATTTACAGCTTCGCAGATCCAGAGATAAACCTTGTTCTCGAAATCTTTTTGTAGAACAGCTCAAGCGCAGTCAGATTGGATGAAACCATCTATGAAACTTCATTGTCTTACCAAGTACTCCTTCTTAGATTTAGATTTGAATTTTGACTGGGTCATTCAAATATGCTTTGATCTAAATTATATTGTTGCTCTGTCTGGATGTTTATGGTTATTGTTTTGATCGAAACGTGGTAAAAACCAGCTCTTGGTTCTACACTTTGCTTTGTACAGAGGCAAAGTGCTTCCACCTTCTGAGTGCCGAGCCGAACGACATGTTTCCCAGGAATAAAATGTCCTAAACATTCCTCTTGCTCTGACTTTAATTCCTCAATATTTGGAAGTGTGACCAACACAGATTGAACAGCTTCATTCACTTCCCTTGCTGCCGTTGGTAACTATAATCATAGGCAGACTGCAATTCTAAAACATCACATAAAACCCACATCATCATTCACAACTCCTTAAATTAGCTGAATGGCCAGTAAGATGAAATATATCCTGAGAAATCCATCTTACTGGGAGAAATCCCAGAAGAGAGGAGAGGAGAATCAAGCAGAATTGTGTAGGAAAGTAAAGGCCAGGCTAAGGTGTTTCCATTTTAAGATAATGTATTGAACAGTGCTCAGTGAGATATTTAAATGTTTTTATATGGTTTAGTAACCTAAGGCTGCCTAAAAACATTTCCATATTTTCCTCCCTGAACTGTCTACTGTATTCCTTGGTCTTCATGATGCTCTTTATTCGCTAACAAACCTCTGAGGCCTTCACATTTTGATTTATCCTGAGATTAAGCAACACAGGACTCTGTGTTACTTCTGAATCAAGCGTCTTAAAAGGAGGTCATTGAGAGGTATGCATGCCACATTTGTCTTACTGTATTTTCACAAGTATAAGAAAAATACTTTGTGTTGTTCAACTACATAAAATAAAAAATATATATATCTTGAAATTTGTGGTTTTAATTTGAAAAATGTGAAGAGGTAAGAATACTTTTGCACACGCTGTGTATACTGACAGCAGCAACTTGATTTCTTCTGGACCACCCTTAGCAGTTTGACTTCATGCCAATGAACGCATATCCCCATCGTTGCTCCCCTTTCTCTGCCAGAGAAAGTGGGTGACCTGAAATTTATGCTAATGAAGGGTTGTGCACACTGGCAACGAATGTGATAGGATTCCCCTCTCTGGTTTCTAATTCTAACTCTCCCCACTTGATTGAAGGGAATATCAAAGCTCTCCAATCTATCTCTGATTTTAAACCTCTAACATGTTCAAACGACAACTGTTTTCAACATAAACTGATATTTAAAAAAAAAAACAAAAAACAAAAGTTGAAATATGAAATGATATGGATGAAAAAAGGAAGACCTGGACCATTATGTGGAAAAAAAGAGAACAGAGAGAAAAGACAAGGGAACCGTGGGAAATGAAACAGACAAAGGCTCCTGATCCCAAACCACCGTACAGCTCACAGTGTGTGTAGTTAGACCAATGATGAGGGTGGTGGAGTGAAGTGTAAAGTCCTGTAATTAGTGTCTCAGTGAGAGGAGTGGGAGACAGATGGCAGAGACCATCCTTCCCATGTGTACTTTGAGACGTACACACACATTCTCGCTCACACATTCATTGTGGCACAATTATCCCAATCTATAGAGCTTGTAACCTGCTTCATTCTGGAGTCAGAATTTATGTGGAAGACCTTCTCTTTTCAGACTCTCTCCATTCTTCTGTTTCTGTCCTTTGAGATGCATATGCCTGGGTACTATTAAATACTGCTAGCACACCTCCCACAAATACACACGCATATCCATTCATCAATCTGAAACAGGTCAGAACCACAAAGAAGACAGCGTGGGCCAGGCAGTTCCATGACTACTGCATCGAAAAAGTCTTCCATTTGTGGGATTATTTCTACAAAACCCACATTTTTTATGATGTGGATGTCCAAATTGGATCCCAAGTGTTGCATCCAGCTTTGGACAGTAGAAAGGTGGCAGCAGCATATTATTATTATTATTTTTTTATTTTATTTTTTTCTTATTACAAACAAAGAATGTACAGTCCTATCTGTTAATGCAAAACATGTTCTGGAACCAGAAAGACCATATCAGGCATCATTCTTCTTATTAATATGAGAAATATGGAAATAAAAGAGTTGCATAAAAACTGGATTAACTTTCACATTTCAGTAAGCAGTTAAGGTTCTACTTTAAAACATTTTACTGTTGCATAATAGATTAATTAAACAAAAAATACCAGTAACACTTTATTTGACTGGTTGTGAATAAGACTGTCATGACACCGTCATAAACATGACACCTGTCATGAACATGAGTAAGTCTTCATGAATATTTATGACTGTTGCCATAAAGTGTCATTCGGTAAATCATGACACTGTTAATACAAAGTTGACATTATTCAAAATGTCTTCGTTATGACAACTTGACATTAACCAAGAAATCATGATCTGGCATAAATTTGTTATAAAAGTATTATTGATTAAACTTTAGCTTTAATAACATAAACCTACATAATTTTTAAAGTTTAATCAGTAATACTTTTATAACAAATTTATGTCAGATCATGATTTCTTGGTTGATGACAAGTTGTCATAACAAAGACATTTTGAATAATGTCAACTTTGTATTAACAGTGTCATGATTTACCAAATGAAACTTTATGACAGCAGTCATAAATATTTCTAAAGACTTACTCATGTTTACGACAGGTGTTATGTCATGTTTATGACGGTGCCATGATAGTCTTATTCGCAACCCGTCAAATAAAGTGTTACCAAAATACCTTATTAATCTCACTGAGTATATATATTTATCTCTTTCAAACAAGTGGTACTTTTTTTTATCACAGAAGCAAAAATAAAAGCAATATAACTTATCTAAAAGACATGAGTCTTTTAGGCCTTCAGTCCCCCGCTGCCTGTAGCCCACCCTGAAATCCATCCTCATTTTCTGCTTCCCCTCTCCTTCTTGTCAAAGCTTGACTGAGAAAAACATGTAGTGATTCTTTTCTCTTTTTTTACTGCATTAAGGGCCCCAGCCGTCTCACATTCTTCTTGATCTTTCTCCTTCCCCCAGACTTCCTCAAATGGTTCATCACATCAGTCGAGGTGTTCGAAAAAGCATTAAAGTTCCCACAGAAATAAAAAATTATTTATATACATGTGCATTTCAAAAAAATTGCTAATCAACAAAATAGGTAATTAATTTATTTATCTGAATTAAAAAATAAATTCTATAAATTCATTAAGTGATACATTTTAATCTTTTATTTCAGTATTATTTTGCATACTGAAAACACAAAACAGAGTTTTGCAGGAAATTTGAATATTAAATAAAACCAATAACAAGACAGACTTTTAGTAGACAATTGTTTTGTTATAGCCATTGAATGGCTATAACACAGGCAAGACTGCTAACTTGACAGCTGGAAACTACAAAAAGATAATTTCTAAACAAACTAAACTGAAGGAAAGGATGTACTTAAAGTGTACTTAAGGAACAGGGATCATTTAAGGAAGGGGTATTTGTAGAGGGCTGGGAAACAAGGGGCATTTCTGAACTGCACTAATTGAGTGTGGATAAGTGGCTCAAATGTTGGTTTCAAATAAAAATGAGGTGTGCATTTAATTTGGAAAATCAAGCTCCAAGAGTCTAGAAGAAGATTGAAGAGGTACAGAATCCAAGTTGCATACCATCATATATGAAGTTTCCATATTCAGTAATGTGGAAACTTCACTAGTTTTTCTTTGGAGTACTGACCAAAGAAAGACGAAGAACATCCATCTGTTATCAAATCCATCAAGTCTCTGCAGAGCCACAGACTGATGGCCTCCATGTCACGCCAAATTGTTGCAGTAATTCATGCAAAAGAGGAACAACCAGATACTGACAGCAGATAATGTACAGCATGTCCTTTTTTCTACTCATTTGCCCACAGTTTTGTATTTAAAATCCTTCTTTTACTGGTCATACATAGTATTCAACTTGTCAGGAGACAGAATTTTTGTTTGAATCAAAATTAATCTCTATGTGTAATATAATAAATGGGTTTCACATGGTGAAGTTAAGAACTAAAAGAGTACAGTGACATTACAGAGATATGCATGGTGTTGGCAAAAGATTATAAAAATATGCAAAGGTTACAGTAGAGGTTATGGATATTACGGAGACCTTCTGTTATTAACTCTTTATTTACACTATACTCTGTTTCCCAGTTGGGGATGGGATTGGGAGTTTTATGGTTCTAAATGGATTCCCTAACTTGATCACTTATCACAAATTAATCCAAAATAGCTTCAAACCCTTTAAATTTGTTAACAGAGCTGGATTCTCTACACTCCCATACCAACGTTACCTTCACTTACAGACCATGATGTGCTGCCAGGTAAAGTGACAGGAAAACAAAAATGATTCACGGAGAATGGAAACAGAAAGAGAGATAAAGCCAGGAGAACAGAGGCACAGACTGGATCAACAGGACCCGAAACAAAAGATTCAGAAACAAGAGACAGAAATGAGAAAAAGTGAAAAAGACTAAAAGACCACACTTGAACAGAGGCATAGGTGGAGAGAAGCCTGGCATCTTGATTAATTGAGAGATTGATGAATTGCGGTTAGAGTGAGGTTGGGTGATACATGAAATTTCAGGTCAATGAGCTCAATTGAGCAGAACTCAACAGAGCCGAGCAGAGAAAGTCGAGTCTCTGCAAAGAGAACGAAAAAAGACAACATGCTGACCTCATTGTGGGAGGGGATGATTGTGACTCATACTGCAAGTAATTATTGGTGCTTTATCATTAAACTAACAACTATTTGAGGCAGGTTAAGGTAAGCGCATACTCCCAATAAAATACATTTATATATTAGAAACCAAAGGATCACTCTCCACTCTTGTAAAGGTAATTCTGCAAGCAGCACGTCTGTTAAACAGATAAGGTCCCTTTGCAAAACGTTCAATATTTTCCACAGTTAGTATCTGAAAACTGCAAGAAAAATTACTAATCTGTTTGAAACAAAAGCCTTCCTGTATATTTTGTAACATCTATGACAGATGTTTGTTTTGAATGTTTGTGTAAATACTATGAAGCAGACATATTTTTACTAAAGCTCATCACACTTTAAGCATTTCACTATTTAGAAATCAGAGTTGTAAAAACTTGACTGTCAGCGCAAGTTTCCCCGTTGCTAATTTCTGAATTCTCTGGTGGCAAAAACAAATTGACACTTTTGCAAATTGCATGTCTCTAATTAGGGAATTTGTTTCACTTATTTGTTCAAATGTTTCTGACATTCTGTTGCTATAAACTGTTAATACACTGAAATTTGAAATAGTAAAACTCTGCATCTCTTTCATTGCACATACATAAATTTGAATCTTAATCAGTAGGAGGCGCTACTTCAGGTGACCACATATGGAGAACTAACAGACTTCAGTCCTTAAATACAGACAGAAATCTGATTTTCCGATTCTACTCATCTGACTAATGATGCCCCACAGAGCTCAGTGGAAATCTATTTATGCAGTAATGTGTTTTAAGTCATTTCATACCTTTTACCCAGCAGAACTTAAAAGCCCTTTGTTGTTTTTTATTACTGTTTTACATCTTACTTGTGCTTTGCAAGTCCTCTAAGAACTATGTTTAGCAACTTCTACTTGGTTCATATTAAATGCTTAAAGTGTCTTATTGGTCATTTTTCTGAAATATGTGGGAAAGCATCAAAAAGGGAAAACAGAAAATTAGAAAACAACTGCTACAAGCCGCAGAAAATTTTATAAAGCATGTTGAATGGTGACAAATTGAATGAATGACGCATCAATAATATTCCCCTGAAAATCATACTCAACCCAACTTTCTTAGTAAAGGTGTGAAAGTAAAAAAATAAGTTTTGAGTCTCCGGAGATTGCTAGAATAGCCATAAACACTGTTTTGTTTTGCAGACTTTAAATGGAAAAGTGAAACAAACAGAATGCATTCACACTTTTGAATGCATGTACTACACAAAATTTTCAGGATCACAAAGTTATTCTCTCAAATATTCCATCCTTGTCCAGTAATGTTTCATTAGTTTAGTGTAATCATTGTGCTAATATTACATGTATTATTCAGCTTCAGGTACATCAGTGTCCCTTGTCTTTGGCTCCCAGATGTGAAATGATAATAGAAATTAATGAGTCTCTCACACGCGCTCACACACGCAGACGCACATACTGATCTTTCTCTCATTTGGTATCTTCTGAATGCTGATTGATCTCCTACCCTAAGCTTTCCACTCATTTACCTTCCTCTCTTTCATTCCTAATCCTTTCAGTTTTCTTCATCTTCTTTTTCTCTTTTGGGTGCCTGGGATTGCTTGTGTATATATATATTTTTTAAACAAAGGCAATGCCTGACATTGAATGTCACACCAAGGTTATACCAGCTTGTCTGTGTGAGTACAAAATCCAACACTTTTGTGACAAACATACACATTTGTACACAGTGCAGCAAGCACTCCTGATATTCCCACACAGCAACACCACATGCGTTTCGTCTTGTTGCTAAAATTAAAAGGCAAGCTCCCAGAAATGCATTCGTATGGAGATTAGTCACAGTAAAGGAAAAATGGTAACGTCACACACGAGACAAATGTTATTCCTGACTCCTTATGCAGGGGGATAAATATACCACAACTTCTTTTAAACGCAAGTTGGTTTTCAGGTAAGACTGTTTAAGAGAATATACACAGCCGTGCATAAATATTGATGAGTTGGGATGGGTTATGAGACAACCTCTCAAACTTTGAAGAGCTCACATAGCACTACCCCTGTTTGCTTTTTATGTTGATGAATCGCAATAAGAAACTTACTGTTAAAAGCAAGCCGCAAGAAAAAAGTACAGATATCAACTGGCAGTGGGGGGAAACATAACAAACATGTGGAAGAGGCCAAAATTAAAACATTTTTTGATATACATGCAAAACACAAGGGATGGGCTTTCCTGGAAGACACGGAAAATCATCTTGCAAACGAATGGCTCAGATTAAAGCCTATTAATATGTTAAAATGGCCCAGTCAAAGTTTTGACCTAAATCCATACAGGAAACTGAGGTAAAACTTGAATGACTATTTATAGTGTTTTGTTTAGCTCAATATTTATGAAGTCACAGTCACATTCAGTTGAAAACACACGTGACTAATTCAGCCCCATATCAGACGTTGTCATATAAAGGCTGTCAGTCATGACCTCTTTTTTTTACTGTTGCTGGGTGCAGACTGCTGGCTTTGAAATGGGCTTAAAATATTATAATGGTCCCCATTTTTAATAGCACTAAGAAGTTAGTAGAGACAGCTTGACAACTTGTCTCTACTAACTTCAATATGAAAAACAATTTTCTCAGTGGGCAAAGTTAATATGACAGCAGACGTGCATAACAAGGTCAACCCTGTTTCCCATAAGTCCTGATATGAAATAATATTTCTTGACAACACTCCGTTCACTGGAAATCACATGAATATACTGGAGTCTGATTGTTCTGAGTGAAGCCTTGGAAACAATTGGCTCAATAAAGTTGTTTTATTTCTGAGTCTTGTGGGCCTCTTTCCCAATAGAGACTCAAATCACCACCTAATCAGTCTGAAACATGGAAATGGTGCGATTCCTTCAGGATGAGTCTGAACTCACTGAAATCCTCCCTGATCAGAGCAGCCACTCAGACACAGCTTCTGTCTGCCTGCACTTGGTATTTCTCCCACACATCGAATAACGTACAAATTTGCGAACATAGCAGCCATTAGTAAATAAATAAGTTACTCTATCTCTGTGGCAATCATATTTATGTTTAACAACAAAACTGAGCACGGAAGACACAATAGTGAGACATTCTTTAGTATTTCATCCCCACACTAAAGAATGTCTTAGTGCAACAAAAACAATCTTTGTTGCACAATAGATAGACATCTATTGTGTCTATTTAAAGGGACACACAATATAAGTCTATTTCAAAGACATCCTCCCATTAAAACGTCTTGCATAATATGTCAAGAACAAAACAGAAATCAATAGCAAGGGGAAAATATTCACACCATTGCAGCTTTCTTCAATTTTTGCTTCTTTTTTGTTTGTTTGTTTGTTTGTTTGTTTGTTTGTTTGTTTGTTTGTTTGTTTGTTTGTTTGTTTGTTTGTTTGTTTGTTTCACTTAAAACGATTCAGATCAAAAAGCAAATTTGAAATTTAGACAAAACTAACCAAGGTAAATACAGGACTATGTTTTGAAATGATTGTGACATATACTAAGAGAAAAAAGCAATCCCATCAATATTTATTGATTGTTGTTACATAGGTTTGGTTTGGAAAGATGTTTCTCCTCTGCTGAATTAAATCATTATTTGCAAACTAGATTTTGTACTTATTCTGGTTATATTTGTCTGATGTTAAAATTAGTCTCAGGATCTGAACATTTGGGTAAGACAAAAAACAAAAAAAACAAAAAACGTTGAGAGAGTAAATACTTTTACGCAGTATATTTGAAATGGTTGTGATGGATTAGATGTTTAATTAGCTGATTCCAAACATCCTACTGCTTAATTAGTTTGCTGAGTACTTGAGGAGTGTTTCACTTTTATCTCTTCTCATCTCCTCATGAACACCAAGCAGGCAATTACTCAGGATTGTAAGTCGCCCAACAAATTTTGTGACAGCTTTTATTTCTATTTTTTTCTTTTACAAACTTCTATTGGACTAAACTAAAACAGTTTTGTCTTTATACAGAAAAATTGATCTAGGGCTAAGAATGAAATTAACAATCTTTGAAATTTAAGAGTTTTAGTAAATCATACATAAATCAAAATATTTTAGATGTGTGAGCTGCAGTTTTACATGCAAAGCCAATCATGCTTGTTAAATACATTTTATAAAGTTCAGCATCAGCTAGTTTTCCTCATTTGTATTATAAATGATACACTCTGCTTCCATCCCCCCATTATCTGAATGCTTTCATAAAGCTGTCACACCAAATGTTGATTGGACATACTATGCCTTCATAGAGACACACACACATGGCAACTCCAGCAAAATAGATATCTGAAAAGCCTGATGACAAAGTCTTTTAAGTGAAAAGGTGTATCTCTCTGTGAATGTCTGTGCTTATCGCTTTTCAGGAACACCAAACCCTGTTTGTGGACATCTGCAGAGATTGGATTGCTTTGTCCTCTACCTCAGCTAGTAGCTGCACTATGTCCACCATTTCCCAGCAGTAAATTGGGTGACTGAGTAACTCAACATCCCAGCATGTCAATTAATGAAGGGCAACTGAAGGATTATTTATTTTCCTTCAAAAAAAATAGTCATAGCATAAAATCTTCCCATAGGTCTCTACATGTTTCTCCGAAGCCTTTCTCTAGAGTTTTGGGTATTTATTCATGGCGATTCTTTCTCAATCCAAATCACCAAGCACTCCGTCTACTCTGGCATGGCTGCTGCTCTGCTTCCCCTGACCTTTTTGTTCAGACTGTCCTGCAGGCATCACCTACTAATCTACTTCCCTAGTTTTGGACACAACTGCTTTATCAGCTTTCTGGCAGGCTTCAACCCAGCCAATCCAATTCAATTTCTACCATCCTCACCTTCGTAAGGTGAAAACGTCAGACTTAAACAACTCTGCTGCAGTGGCAGTGCTGCAAACTATTTACTTTACCCTTTTCTTTCAGCTGGTAAAATAACCCTATTTTATTTTTTAAGCTTGTTTTACCTTTCTCTTTGGTTAAATAAGAACCTTCTATTATGATATTATATAGTTCACATTGCTCCTTGGACATTGTGCATATACTGGAGCAAAGAAATGTGAATAGTAGCCATGGGTTGGCTTGTAGTATCAGAGTGGGAAAAAAAGGGCCCAGTTTCAAAACCACAAGTTTAGAAATCACTAAATACAGCTGAAGTTTAACATACGTTTTTATTCCCTTTGTGTTCTAAAAATACAGTAATAATAAACAAATATTATGATAAAAATAACTTCAATAACAAATGTGTTAGAAGGTTTTCGAAGCCATAGGATTAATTGTTGCTTTTCTGTTTTAAATAAAGAAAATTTAACATATTATGTAAACACCTTGGCATCATGCTACTGTAGCATCATCATACTTTAAGATTCTTTTAAGGGTTTAATTTTACCTTCAGTGTGGATAGCAGACACATAGCTCCAGTTGTATCTTTTGACAATGTCCACCATGGCTCGTGCTTGCTGAGCATCTGAAGGGACCACTCGCATAAAATATTTATAAAGGCTCTGAAATAAAGCAGAGAATAAATTAGAAATGAACTGAGGTGAAATTTTATTAACTAATCCACATTTCAATTTATTAACCAATTTCTTCTGAGACAGGCTGGCTCACCTTGTCACTGAGGTCCATACTGGTGGCAGAGTAGGCGATCTGCGGTATGTTGAAAAGCTGCAGAAGGTTCTGCACCTGGATGGCCACAGAGCTCGACCCTGGTCCAATTAAACCCACAATGGGCTTCTTTCCCCGCATCGGAGTAGCAGATGGGTCTGCACACTTCATTGTCGCTCCTCCTCCTCCACCACCTCCTCCTCCCCACGAGGTCACACCGCCCCACTCCTCAGCCTCATCGGAGGACACAAGAGAATCCCGTATGAACTCGATGCTCTGCTCCAGAGCCACAGCCGAGTGCCAACACGAGTCCCGGATCTCGCAGCCCAGGGTGATGTTGGGAAGGATGTTTTGGTCGGCGTTGATCCGGTCCAATGTATGCATCATGGCCTCCACCCTCTGGATGCCATACTGCTCACGAACCGCGCCACACTTGCGCTCATGAACCTGAGCAGACAGAGTACAAAAACAAATTCAGAGTCATAACTCTATGCTTTATTTTTATCAGAAAAAATGACCAGAATAAGAAAAGACAATTAGTGCTTCACCAATTTAAACTGTACTCTAACTTGGCTGCGTTGCTTAATGGGCTGTTGTTTAAGAGTTTTTTTTCCCCTTGTTTTCTTCTTTTTGTCCAATTATTCATAATGGGAAGAAGAAAGCCAAAATTTCAATGGGTGAGTATTGGTTACTGAAGCAACTAATGGAAATAAAATGTTCATAGTGCTACAGAAGACAAAAAGGTTTCCATTTTCATTTCTTTTGTAAGTTGGACAGCAATGTTAAGATTCTCTCTAAAGTTATATATAAATATTTGGACAGAAAAATAACTGGTAAATGGACTAACAATAATTGAATGTTTATCTCTTTATTAAGGGGACAGTTTAGAATTTTTAATATAAGGTTTATTAAAATATTGTGAGCAGTTATTGTCTCTCCAGTGGGTAAACTTCTTATGTTTTCCTTTAGTGTAAATCTAGATTAGTTGTTTCTGAAGGTTAATGCTAATGGCTAATCTGAGGCCAAAGTAGAGGCTAACACTATTTTAAAACTACGCTAACCACAGAAACACAAATGTGGTTTATCCAAACAGCATTTTCTAAACTGTTAAACAGGTTTAGAATCATAACTTTTTCACTGGGTTATAATTAACCATTAAATTTATGATCATTGACACAGAAAATGGATTGGTAGTTGTTGCACCACCACTAAGCAACCTGAAAGGATAAGGATGAAACCATTTCCCTTCAATACAAAAGTAAATGTACTTGTAATTGTTTAAGTGAAATATATATAATTGGTCTTTACTTTGACTTACTTTTAGACAGCTATTCACATTAAACATATATAGGTGTATTTAGGAAGATGATTGGTGGCACACCACCTAATGCATCTACTGTATTTCAGATGTCAATGGTACAGCATTTGCATAAATAATGTCATTAAGATTTCAGTTGTTTTCAAATGGTATAAGTTTCCTTCAGGCTTGGTTCTTCTGGAATGGACTGTTAGCTTTTGTCTCTGGGACCAATTGATCTAGATTTATACTAATTGAAGATGCAGAGAGAGTTATTTAGTTCATATAAGACATTACCTGCTCGTTTCCTTCTAAAATCTTTCGAAAAAATCTTGAACTATGCCTTTAAAATCAAATTTGCATTGCTTTGGGAATTGTAGTAAAATTCAGGCAAGGACAAAACTGCAGGCTTCCAACTTTATAGAACTGACACCATGTTGCAGATGTACACAAAAACAATTCACCTTATCAGCAGGAGGCTGGTGATGGACAGAGAACAAAGCTCCAATGATGATGTCTCCAGGCATGTGTGCCACGACTCTGCGTTCACTGGAGTCAGCTCCTTCACACCACACCCAAACTGACAAAAACAGCAGAAGCCACAGCATCATCATGGTCCAGCGAGGTAATGAAGCACAGGCAGCTCTCAGATTGTATGTGCACAAGTGTCACAAGGTACTAGTGTTCGTTGAACAGCTTGGGTGACCATCTCAAGAGCTGATGGCACGGTGAAAGGCTTGAAATAAAACTCATCTCAGTGTTATCCATTTCCAACTTGCTTTTCAGGGTATTTTTGTATGTCAAGGGGGTAACAATAGTGGGACCGCTGAGACAGTCACTTCAATGCAACCTGGAAGATTCAGGAGAGAGTCTGACAAAGATTTTACTGATGGTTGAAACAACTCCACAATCCCCCAGTTACCAGGCTGAGACAGTTTCCACTGGAACAGGTCAATGACAGTCATGTTCCCAGAAAGCTGTAGGAAGAAAGAACTCAATTAGTCTCAAAGCAATTCAATATAGTAACCAGAAAGTCTTGTTAAATACATAATCAACCGATTTATCACTTTAAGAAAAACATACTGAATCACTTAATAGAATGTGAGATAATCAAACAAAATCTGTTTTGGTTTTGCATAGGGGTGGACTGTGGCAGTGACGGTAGAAGTTTATCCTGTAACCAGTGGTTGCTGGTTTGAATCCTGCTCTGCCTAGCTCAGTTCAGGACTGCTGTACAGTAAGTGACTTGTGAGTTGCAATCAGCTAGAATGCTTAAATCAGATATTTAAGTTCTGCTGAATCCAGGTCCTGTTGGTATATCACAACATTTGCTCCAAGAATTTCTAAACAGTGTCAGTGAAAAGATATTAAATATCTGATTCTGGAGTTGCAGCACCTGTGGAAATAGGTCAGAAACATTTGGTTCTAATGCAATTTTGTCATGTTTACTCTTTTGACTTGACAAGCAAAGTTGTTCACATTTTTCTCGTAATTCTTGCTGTTAAGGCACAGGAGAAGGCAAGATGTTTGCTGAACAGCTGAGACACTTGGGGAATTGCTATGTTTGGCATATTAAACAAGTGAAAAAGTCACAGCGTTTAGTCAGGAAACCTTAGTATTCCAAATCTTGGTTGGTTGCTGATTCAAGTCCGAAGAGATTTTTATCACTTAGGATAAAGTTTCCTTGAGCCAAAGACAAGGAGAAATTATTATGTAAATATTACACGATAAGATAATATCCATAGCAATATTATATCAGGGCATGTTTCTGTGGTACAACCTGGATAGGTCAGCTATAAATCATACACTCATGAAATATATCTAATCTGAAAATAATATTTAGCATCAGTGTGTCTGAGTAACATTTTTCTTTTTTGACAACATGAAGATATACTTGCATGGGGAAAGAAGTTAGAAGCAAATAGCAAGAACACAAAGCAAGGGGGCTTGTCTCAGACAAAATCTGTGACAGTAAAACCTTCAGATTTTGCACATAGTCACATAGCTACAGAGGCACCCTGTGCAGCCATTTATTTTTGCAGCTTAATGTGATGACTAGAGCATTGGCTGTAGACCAGCTCTCTACATGCCTAAGGTATTGATGCCTCACAAACACTGGCCCAGCTCGTGTACTGTGCTTCCTGGGGAATAGTTCTACATCACTGTGAATGAGCAGAGTCACCACTGTGTCAACATGATATCAATATCTCAAACACCACAGCATTTCACGCCTGAAGCAGCTGTGAAGAACTGCTGCTTTTCTGAAAAAATTTCTGCAACATTCTAATGACATTAACAAGGTCTGATGCATGTAAACTCTGCACCTCTAATTTGTCTCGCGAATATCTTTAGGCTTTGCCCCTTTGTGACTAGACACAAAAATTAAGAACCAAAACATTTCTTAAACTCATGAGTTTAGATTGTTCCTGCTTGCTCCAAATAAATGTTGAGCTAATATAAATCCTTAGGCCAAAACTTTGCCAAGCCTCTTACTTGTGCACTTCAACTATAAATTAGAGGTCATACAGCCTCCGATTTGTATCATTTAAAGAAGCATTATTATGTAACTTCCAGGCATATAGTGCCATTTTATAGCACAATCAGTTGTTTAAAAAATGTTGTGCATATCAAACATGACTTAAAAGAAACTTGGGCTTCTGTCTCTTTAAGAAGCTCCTGCTAATTGCTGCCGCTAGTCTGATGGGGCTCAGCTGGAGACCGCTGCTCTGAGGTGGAGTTTTGTGGAAAAGGCGGCGCTTGGTAAGAGCAAGCCACCAAATGGCTTCCACAGGAGATTAAAGGATTTCTCAAACATGAATGAAATAATTAAACCAGAACTCCAGGTATATTTTTGAAGAGGGAATAATGTTATAACATGAAGTGAAGCTAAAATAAGTCAATTTTACATAGTAGCCCACTTTAAAAAAGCTGAAAATAGAGATATCATGCTCTGTTAGTTTTGATAGACAGACAATACCTAAGTGGATCTGAATTAATCAGAAGAAGCAAATAGCTGAGGAGAGTAAACCGATGTTAGCGTAGACAGTGCGGCTCATCAGGTCATTGCCATAGTAGTCAGCAGTTACATAAATTTTGCTACAGTAGTACCTATGCGTGATAAATGAATTGAAACATACATGCAACAGAAATTTTTTAATAGCAGTTCGTTAAATTGTGGGAACAGAAGTGGCATCCATTCAGCGAACCTTTAATTAGCCATCTGCCTACATGTCTCCAGCATTCGGTTTGACATCACTACGTCACCAAAGCTTTACTTCAATGCAATCAGCCAATCTAGAAAGGTAGAAAGAAACGCCGAGTGACGAACCAAGGTAGTATGAGTCGGAATGAGAAGACAGAGATAATGTTTGCCGAAAACTGTAGATAAAAGTCAGAGAGAGACAAAAAAAATAAAAAAAAGCATGAGCTGTAACTAATAGATATCACCAGATGTAGTCTGTTTGAATCAAAATGGGCGTGTCAAGCTGGCGGGAAGGCTCACTGCTGCTCCAATAATGAATGAAAAAAGCCAAACTAAGCTGTGCTGTGCACGCACTCCCAGTTAATTATGATGCAATTGCATGTCAGTCTCTGCTTCTCACTCCCTCTGCTTCCCATTCGCCCTGTCTGCTGGTGAAACACATGAGCAAGCCAGTGCTGAGGTTTAAAAAGGCGCCTCAGGTCTCGGTGTGGTTTCATAGCGGCAGCATGTCGCTTGTTCATAACATTCAGATTTTCATTTTGGCTCTAATATCAACAGATTAGACCACACAGGCTTGCAGTGTGTCACTCGTGTCTCAGCGGCAGCTCGAGCCATCCCAGAGCCATAACAGGTCTAGAGTTTCGGCATGTTGATTGTTGACTATGTGTGGGATGTCAGAGTGTCAGAGCCGTAGTTTTCACCTGAATACACGAGTAATGATGCACCATCATCACATCTTTATATCAGAAAAGCAAAAAATATTTTCATGTAGTTCATGTAGCCTATACAAGAATTCATAATTTTTTCAGTTTGAAGCAGTTGGAAGCTTAGATCCTTCCAAGTTTGCAGCAAGATGTTGCATATCTCTGTGAGTCTGTTGTTGAGAGTTTGATCTCCTCTGCCATCATCTGTGGGGGCAGTATCATCAGAACCAGGGACTTCAATAGGCTAAACCACTTTATGAAGAAGGCTGGTTCTGTTCTGGGGAATACTGTGACACCTCTGGAGAGGATAGTGTGAAGAAGGATTCTTCAGAAAATCAAGAAAATTGTGGAGAACCCTGAGCATTCTCTTCATGAAACTGTTACAGAAAACGCCAGCTCCCAAATCTTCGTCCGCTACGACACTTCATCTCCATCGTCTCTTCGACTTCAGCTGTAAGTTTCCTCTTGCTTTCCATTAAACCTCTATAATCTGGCCTTTGACTCCAACTCTGCTTTTGGTTCCCTCTTTCCAAGCACTTAACAGCAGCACAAGTCAGGATTACAACCTGACAGTCTTTTCCAGCTATAACTTCAGATTTTTGTTCACAGCAGCTACAGGAAATTCAGAATTTTTACTGAGTTTAAACTAGGATGACTGAAACATAAGGGCAAGGATTTTTTATTTTTATTTGAAATGATCTGCGCCCCCTGTCCACTGGGCTTCCCTCTGAAATTTCAGGGTAAAATCAAATGAATCACCTTCATGCCAGCATTAAAGGTTTGCGGTGAAATGAAGTGGATTATAGCAATCTCTCCCAACAAGAATCCTCGTTTTTATCTGAGTCACTTATTGGGTCCCGTATCATTATCTCCCATGTTGCTGTCTTGTTGTTAAGGCTTATTGAGCAACTCATTCCCTAAAGGGACATTTCTTGCATACCATTAAGCAGTTATACATTTAGTTCTATCTAAATTACTCACAAGTGTACAATAAACCTCAATGAAATAACTTCTACACCAACATAAAGAGAGATGAAAAAAATCTTCCTCTATTTTGCAGCCTTACTTTAATACAGTGCATCTTATTAGTCCTGATATGCTGTTATCTGTGTTGAGAAAACCTTTATTTTATGTAGCAAGGAGAAGATACTACCTTCCACAGGATATGAAGAAATGAAGTTTTTTCCCTCTCTGTTCTGCGTGGTTAAGGTGTTTGTAATTAAAACAAGTGCAACGGTGGGCAGTGTCTGGAGAATTTATCTAAACTGGAGTAGCTCTTTTCATCATATGCAGAATTTCAATGCAAATCCCATTGTGCTCTTTCCTATCAGCAGATCAGAGGTAAGGGGATCATCAAAAGGAGAATATACATCAATAAGCAATTATTCACCTAACCAAACTGGGAAACAAACACAGGACGAAAAAAGCACAAGCACCCAGTATACCATTCACAAATGGATGCATGTCCACCCACATGAATTTAAACGAGGTCCATTCTGTTATCACCCTGTTGGAGTGAGCACTTCACTCTCCGGCTGCACAGAATCATTCTCTAAGGGCAAATGTGTACACTGCTATGTGGCTGCATACATTTCACAGGAACCCTTAAAAAAAAAATAGGCATCACCGACGTTGTATCATGTTGTTTCTGGAATTAATCTCTAAAACGTAAATAGGTCACTCTGCTTTTTTCTATTGTTCCCCCATTCAAGGAAGGCTTTTGCTCTTTTGCTGAGTGGGCGTTTGGCAGTGTCTCAGTGTGCGTATTCCTGAGTGAGGGGGCTATCTTCTCCAGAGATCCAGGGAAAGCAATATTTCAGCAGTTTGTTTTTTTTGTTTGTTTGTTTGTTTTTGTTTTTTCAATTTAAGGGGTTATCAATAAAGATCATCACTTAATTTCTGGTATTACCTCTAACATTTTGGGAGCAATTTCCAAAGCTCAGAATAAAAATACTGCCAACAGAAGTTAGGCTTTTTTGTTTGTTTGTTTGTTTGTTTGTTTGTTTGTTTTCAGGTGTGCACTTTCTTCTAAATAGAGAATGTCTGTTACAAATTAGTTATTATCAGGCATTAATGGCTGAGAGCATGCACCTGTAAGGCTGCTGTACAGTTTGGCAGGCTTAAATGGCTGTTACACAATCTCAGTAACATGACCACATGTGTCAATAGCAAGGTAGCAGCGTTACCTGATGCAAACATCACAAAAGGTGTGCAAGAACGGAATGCGTAACTCACCGAAAAAGCATTGACCTTTTGTCGCCTCTCCTGCAATCCGTTTAGACTTTCCTCTGATAGACGCTATGCAGATAAATGTTTTCTTTTTTTCTTTTTCTTGCATGCATGTATTCTGAGTTTAATTACCAGACTGATCTGACATTTTGCAAGCCCTTAATCAATCACTGACGAGCAGCGTCTGGTCAAAGTGCCTGGCTCTCCAAGGAGAGGGACTGGCGCAGCGCTGCAACAGCCCTGCCGCAAAATACGATAAGAGCCCAACATTTGCACCCAATCTGACTAAACAAGATTTATAATGACCGAAGGACGCAAAAACATGACAGAGACACCGTCTGAAATGAACACTGCTGCAGCGTGCACAGATGAGAAGAGGGGTTCAGTCCCCTCCTCAGTCTCACTGATACGACTGAGTGTCCCCCCCACTAACACCAGAGGAACGGGATGTTTTCTTAAACTAGGTTACCTTAAGTGAGTGATGGCAAACCCAGATGTTACCGCAAGTTAATGCAAGAAAAGTGCGACAAATATTTTCCAGTCAGAAAACAGAACACTGAGTATATCCTTAGTGAATAAATTACATTTATCTTTCATTGCAGGCATATTTCTCTCAAATCTTAACTCAGATCTTTACCTCATAGGGTCCTTCATGTCTCTCTGAAATCACCCTCACGGTCCCGCTTCACAATTAAGATGCATGCTGCCACCACAGACGAAAGAGACTGCCGATACCCCAATGTCAAACAGCCCGAAAGCAGCAGCAGCAGCAGCAGCAGCAGCAGCAGATCGCTGTGCAGCTTCCGAAGCTTCCTCCGTTTTCCAGTCACGCACACCTGAGCCTCTTCTCCAAACACCTCTCTCCTTCTACACACCCCTCTGCTCCTCCTCTTTTCAGCACATCTCCCCTCATATTATCCTCCGCACTTCCCCCCTCTCTTTGCCCCTCTGCCTCCCCCTCTCCTCGACCCCCTCTGCTGCTGCTCATATTCATTCAGCAGAGCTACTTGTCTGAAGCATTCTTCTCCAATTTTTACAGCTCAGCTACAAACAGTCAGCTTTTAGCTTGCACCCCTTTCCTGTCCCATACAGACCCAATGAGGTGTGAGTATTCAATGTTTTAGTTGGGTCTGCAGGTGTACCTGAGGCTTTTAGTTGGAGTACAGTCTGGGCACTTTTAATCAAACATTGGGTCAATTTTTCAGTCTACAGGGTAACAAGGTTTCTAAACAATTGCTGATAAATGTGTTTTCCATGTGAATGTGTGGGTTACTCTGGGTACTCTATAGCTTCACAGACCAAAAACATGTCTTACCCCAAACCGTCTTCAGGTGAGAGTGGCTCTATGTTTTTGCCTTGTCTCAGTCCTGTTGCATTAAATACGCCTACACCTGGATATATTTAGCATGTCTGGTTACCAAGATAATCCTAAATGTGTTGCTTTTTAGCCAAGCAGATTTTAGAGTGTGTATTGATCTCTTTGTAATGCATCCTACCTTATTTGGTACTGATTGTAAGGTAAGGAAATAGTCATGGTGTATTTGAAAAAACCTGAACTTACCTAAATATTCTGATGCAGTTGGCGCTTTCTCATCTAACCAAACTACACAATCTAATATGACACCTGCCAATAGCCTAAACAATAAACTGCTTATTAGCACTTCAGATTGTTTTTATCGTGTTAAGTCACCGACTTCATACTGCATATTTAAAAGTGAATATGTTCTTCAAGTCAATTACGCCTGAGTACATATTGAATTGCAATGGTCATCTCATTATCAATATGTCCAATGGATCACTTCAATTGAATATTTGGTAGGCTATAATATTTCAACAGCTATGGCATAAAAATCTGCTCTCTGATCATTTAGTAGCACAATGAATAAGCTTTCACCATCCATTATAACCACAACTGATATTTCTTAACAGTCAAGATCAGACAAAGTGGAGGGGATTCTATGATGTTAGAAAAGAGACTAGTGAGGAAAATTTTGTTTGCAACAATATCCAACAATAACATTGGCATCCAACGTTATCTTTGTTGTAAAGTACCTTAAGTCTGTCCATTCAGTCTAGTTAATCTTTGCACTGTTGTAAGGGAGCTGGTGCCTTTCTCCAATGAAAGCCAAAGGGTACACACACCAAATAGTCCAACAGTCTTGACTGTGGGAGGATGTGCATGGAGAGAACCCACACATGCACGAGGAGAACATGCAAACTCTAGGGTCAGACTTCAAACCCAGGGTCTTCTTGCTGCAAGGCAATACTGGGCAACAGCTGAGTACCGAGTTTAATTAGCTAATGTCACAGTTTTTCAAGTTTGAAGCTGGAACATAGTTCAGGTCAGCCACGCATCTACTTCTTCTGAAGTATATGCAACAAACTCTATTCATCATGAGACTGATTGTACAAAATGCTGTGAAATATTATTTGCAAGAATTTCTTATACTAAGACAGCAGGCAGTAAATGCCATTGGTTTTCTAACTTACTACTGGAACACTGACGATATTGGGTGAGATGTTTTTGCAACTTTATTCAAGTTAAAGTTTAATTAAGACCGATAAACAGCATAAATAATTTTGTCCTCTTTTAGCCTCTTCTATAGTAATGTTATTGATTATTATGAAAGAAAACATTTCATAGTCAAGGAGCTGAAACTCTTCCTTGACACGATGGGCAGCCTGAAAAGATTGACTTTCCTGACATTTTCTTCACCAGAACCATTGAAATGGTTTGATTTCTGAACTAAATAGCACCCAGCAGTACCACAAGCAAAGCATAACATTACTATAGTAATCATCAGACTACTAAAACAATGCAGCCACTTCTGAAAATTATGAGCTGACAAACAGTTTTTCACTAATAAAATCAGTGAAACTGAAATGTCAATGTTATTTTAGATACATCGGCCGAGAAAGATATAAAAAAAACTCCTTTAGCCCATAAGCAATGCAAATAGTGACAAATAGTAAGATCTTTTCACTAAATACTCAGAGCTAGGATATCTACTAGGTTTGTATGACCACGTCAATGCTCAAGGTTAACTCTTTGCTACCACATTGCACAGTCAACAGCATTGTAATAGTGAGTGTTTCAAAAGGCAAGTCATCTTCAGAGCTGGATGATGTGATGTGGTGACGACATACGAGTTATTTTAAAGAATCCACTGCACATATCAACAGATTTGGTTTTCCAACATGAGGCCACTACGCCAAGTTAATTTTTGTAGTGTTAAAAAAAGAATGATACAGGGGAGATGTTAGACACTGATTTCATACACAGAGCTCCTTGTCACTCTGTACTATGCCACTTATGGTTCTGCCGTCTCCTCTTCGTTTTTGAAAACTCTCAGGCTGAGCCTCCTCTGTTGGTGATTTGTCAAGGGCCAGAGGCAGATTACACAGGGACTCATTTTTGTACCTTGATCACAGCATTTATCTGCAGTTTAGACTGTTGGCTTGCCATAGCAAACTGGTTGCACTTATGGCACATTTAAGTGCATAATTGTGCCAATCAGAGCAGCTAATTGGATTTCTTTAATAGGCTGTGTCAAATTTTGTTATACAAGATATCAGTCGATATTAGGATACCAGCAAGCAGAACAAAAATCAAAGCCTTCATGTTTCTTTTTCTCAGCTGTGTCCTTTGCTTATTTCTTGATTTCTCAGTTTTTTCAATGCCTTCTATAAAAAGGTGGATGTCAGCTTATTATGCTGTGATTGCCCGTTTATGTGCGTTTAATCAGATGTTTCGGATCAAGATAGACTGAGTGTGTCTCTTTCTCCTCACAGATCAGACAGGCACCAGAGGTGACTCCACGGGCTGAGATGACGATGCAGAGGAGGAGATCGATTAACATTTGAAGTTTCAATGCGGTCGCATGAGAGTGAAAGAGCCATTAACCTATACGGATTTGTTTGGCATCCTGCTACAGAGCCACAGAGATTAAATCATTAATGATAAAAAGTCAATGTAAATCTAATGGAAGCATCTCACTATGGTCTCCATTATGCAATGAAATCAGAGGCTGCCAGACACAACAACCTTCTTAAGACTCTAAGAAAATTAGTATTTCAAATATATTCTTTTCAGATCCTATGAATGCAAAATATGACTGTTATTATATTTTTTTTTATATATTTTATTGCTTTTTGTGGGAAAGAAAGCCAGAAGTTTGGCTTGACCTCCACTGTGGCTAAACAAGCAGATTTCAGAAACAGTTTTGTCTGAAAGTACAATTACAAACTGCAGCTTAATGTAGCTCAGAAATTTATGGATCAGGTATCAGGTATTGATTCTAAACAACATTTTCAAATTGTTGGGGCTTTTTTTTTTAGATTTTTGTTTTTCTTTTGCAAAGGAATATTCCCAAAGGTGTCTAAGAAACAGAGAGTTATCTGGAAATACTTCTACCTTTGAGATGCATGACAGGTTGCTTGGACTAGGTCACCTAAATGCGTGCAAAATGTTTTCATCTGTGCGTACCAAATAAAAGAAGTTAAGAGTCACATACCTCAGCTTGCAGGGGTGAATACTCCCACAGAAACACAGCATCCCTCACCAGTGCATCACGGCATCATGCTCACTGTGGTTAATCTACTTTTTCACTATGGCAACAAATGAACACCCCTCCTCTCTCTCTCTCTATAACTCTCTCTGTCTGTCTCTATCTTTTCTGTCTCGCTTCCTCTCTGCTCCAATGAGGAGGCTTTGTCCGTCACAGGTCTCCCACCATCTCTCTGTTTGCTGTCTGTCTCTCCTCTATTTCACATCACACCTACCTCCACGATACCATCTGGAGATGCATACTGGTACAGTAAAGCCTGGGGAGAGATCCAAAGAGAGATGGAGATGGGTCTACGGGATACATGTGGGGGGCAGGTTCAGAGCTTGGCTATGACGAGGCTTGGATTAATTTGTCTGCCAAATGCACTTGGGATTAGTGAACCATTAAAAGAGCATGACATATATGAATACACATACACAGCTGTGCATTTTTAGACTGCCTTGTCATGCAAACACATGAAGGTTGGACGTAGTGGTAACCTTAACCTGATCTCTGTTCTGTTTTCTTACAATTATGGGCTCGTTTTAAAACAGGAAAGCCATCCGACTATCAATAGTTAAATAGAAATTGACATTAAAAGGATCAGAATATTAACTTTGGATTCAAAGAGGTTTCTATGATACATGGATTTAAACACTGACATAATCTCAATGGAGCTGAACAGAAATTAAAACGGCTGCAAGATACAGAGATCTAAGCACAAATCTAAATGATTTTGAGTGACAGTGTCTATAACGTTCAGGTCCAGTGAAAACTGTCCGGATTATTCTTGGAATTTAAGTAAAGTGGATACCAGAACTTGGATCAGATTAAGAAAAGCGACATACAAGCATACTGAGTGACTGTTAAGGAATTTTGCTCAACAGAATCAGCCATCAATTTCCACACCTGTTTAATCCTTGCAGGATTATTAGTGGGCAGCGCTCATCTCCAGCGGTCATTGGGTGAAAGCTTGGGCACACCCTGAACAGGTGGTCAAAAATAAACATGAAGACATACAACCAGGTACATATCACTGAGAACCAAGTACAATTTAGAGTAGTTATTGTCCTTTACATGCATATCCTCTCATTTCTGGTCCTCAAGGACCCCTGACCTGCATGTTTTAGGTGCTTCCCTTCTGCCACACACCTGACTTGTATAAGTGGGTGATTAACAGCCTTCTGCAGCATTTGATGGCATGCCGAGGACGTCATGGTTTCTTTTGAATCAAGGTGTTCTGGAACAGACACATTTAAAACATGCAAGGCAGTGGTTTCTTGTTAACCAAGAACACATTTAAGTTTGATACCTAACTTATTATCATAATTAGAAATTATTTCTGAGTCTTCTTTGTGCTTTTGAACCCTGCAGCTGGCTGGTCACACAAACCAATCATCACTCCTTTAACCGGTGAATCTAACCTGCCCCTGTAAGAGTCCGGTGATGTAGGACTGTCACTACCTCACTTGGCAAGGGCCATTCACAAAGCAAATGGAAACAGCAAAAAGACGACCTCAGAATTGTGAAAATAATGAGAATACAACTCTTGATGAGGTTAAACAATGACTGGATAAACCTTAAAAGCTTCCCTGGCTCCCCACAGCACCTCCACCAAAAGTCTTGGGAGACACATTAATCTTCTCCAGGTCGTCTCCAGACATAAGATTTGTTTCTGTCTGTTTCTGTAATTCAAACTGTTTTATGTTTAAGTGCTTGTGCTGCCTCTATCATCTGCGCTGTGATGGGATGTGAGCCAGTCCTTTCCTATCAAAACTCATAACTGTTTGTGAATCATTTAGCTTTACTCCTTTTTATCTGGATTTTTTTTAATGGTTGAATAACTATTTTAAAATGATTTAGTCCTAAGTAATACGGACAACAGACTACTCGTTATGTTACCATCCATCCATTCATCCATTTTCTATAGCCGCTTGTCTATTTAGGCTCAGATTTAGGGCTGGTGCCTACCTCCAGAGGCAGGGTATACCTTGAACAGGGTGCCAGTCCATCGCAGGCTTTTACTTTTTTATGTTTTTATCATTTTATCATCATAAGCCTGTTGTTAGAAAAAACACTGACTCCAAGCAGGCACATCTTGCAGCGGCCTCCTTCATCCATTGATCCAAATTATGTCATGAATTAAGAGGTGACTGATGACCAAAGGACCACAACAGGGTTAGTGATCACTTGAATGCACCATTTAAAAAGGAATTGACTGTCAGTAATGGCTTACAGGATCACTATAAATCACAAATCACTGCATACCAGATGTGAGCTGCAGACTAAGCTGTTCCTAAAACACATTTGGACTTAAAATGTGAGCTTCTGGAAGCTCCATCCTCTAATTTTAGGATGCAACTTAATCCCCCTGTATATTTTTATGCCTTTTACCATAAAGTAATACTGGCCTTTAGGACCAGGCCTTCACAAAACACTCATATTTTTCACTTGCATCACAGTTCAGGCAAACCTTAAAGAACTCTCTTGCCGTATTACATCATCCCACTGATATTGCAAATGACCTTGGGATCACTTTTCATGGTAAACATTTGTTGTTTTTGTAAAGCAGAAAAATCAGCAGTCAAGTTGCCTCATGCTCATAAGCAGACATACACATACACACACACACACACACACACGCGAACACGCACACACAAACAAAATGGTAAGCAGAGTACCCAAAAAGGGACTCTTGAGACTTCAGTAGTACAAATTAGTATCAATAATTGAATTACAATTGATCAAACTGAGACAATTCAATCTCATGTAATAGAGTGTAGCATGTCAAATGATGTGGGGATTGGATTTAATGATAGAGCTGATGGAAATCATCCTATTATAACAGAATATGAGTGTAATCTGACACTGTTGGGCAGTTTGTGGGGCATGTGGGAGAGGAGAAAATAGTAATGAGATTACAGTGACAGAATAAACGCTACAAGAAGTAACCCCACACCTGCACTCCTTGTGTTTGTATAACCATAATCAGTGTGTACATCAGAGTGTACTCAGCAGACATGTAACATCCATCGGATAAAATATTCTTATTCCCACACTCCTCCACAAATCGCAGAACAAGAGACTCTGTGTCATTCAGCAAATCAATTATTCAATGGCATTTCTGAATAACAGTGGATGCCCATGGTTGCCATAGACACGCAGCTGATCTACAGGTTGGACACTTTTCTGTGATATTTTCCCTCTAAGTGGGACAAATAGAGAATTAAAAACATCAGCTTAACGCCAGCAGAGAAATGAGGACGTCAATTATAAAAGACTCACTCTAATTTAAACGCTTCCTGCCTCACAGACCACATGAAGATTGGGTTTTAATGATGCCCATTTGTTTCATGGTAACTAGACAAGTTTGTGATATTGTGATAAGGACTATCACATTGATTTTCTGTTTCCAATAGGATAGGATTAAGGTAGAAGTCAAACAAACACATCCCCTGTTACATTTTTACAAGAATCTGGTTGCCTTCTTACACACCACAGCTCAAAATAAAATAACTTATGGAAATTAATTTATTTTAAAATTACTGACAGGTTTTTCCCTGCAGGCTACATATTCAGGATATCACGTAGACTGTTACTAGTGGTATTTTTGGCAACTTTTAAAGAGTTCAAAAGAGCTTGTCCTCAAAATCACTGCAGGCTGCTGTGAAGTCTGGGTGCATCCAAACAAAAAGCAGCCTTGGTGTTAACTGTCAGCACAGGCTGACAAACTGTCACAGTGTCTCTGACTACCTGAACGCTCCGATAACACGCTCAGCACATAGACTGGGGACGCTGCAGCTGTGTATTAATTCTCCCCTGCAGGAAGAAAGTGATAACCTGGGGGAAAGTAAATTTTTTTTTTTTTTTTTTTTTAGGGTCGGCTATTGCTTTATTTCTTATCAAGAAATATTTGGTGTGGGGAGTTTATTAGAAATGTTGTTTCTTAAAAGATTAAAATCACCACTGGACGTTTTTCTAAATACAAATGAGGCACATAAAAGTCAGTGTATGGACACAAGCACTTACCCAGCCTGCATCAGCCCATTCAGTGGTCCAAGTGCTTAGGTCATTGATGTAACTATGCATTTAATAAAAATAAACCAACACAAATATGAAAGGTGGATGAAGGTGATTATGAAAATAACTATTAACTGAGCAGTTATGTAGGGAGAATCAAAGGAAGAAGGCAGAAATGATCGTGTGATCAGTGTTTTTTTTTTTTCCCCCAATTAGCAAATGTAACAAAACAATGAATCCAGCAGTAACAAAACCAAAGTAGCAAAAACAGAGGGTGTGAGCTAAAAACTAGAATACTCATATACTGTAGGTACAGCGGGGGTGGGGGCATTAGTAAAATTTAGTTTTTTAGACTTTACACCATGTTATAATGATGTTTCCTTGTCAAAACCATACCTGTAGTGTTGCTTTGATTCTTTTGTACATGTTTGAGAAATCCTTGAATCTCCCACAGCAGCCATTCAGGGATGCCTGAACACTTCTCACTGTTTCAAAAAGAGCAGGAGCTTGAAGGGATAGATGCCAATTTCAAGGCATTAAATAGCAAAGCAAAAAAAAATATGTAAGTTATTTCTCCATATACAGCATTTTCATAACTGAAGATAACACTTGATTTTTGTGCAATAATATGGCCTGTAAAATTCGTAATACCACCCCTTTAAAGGATTTTCTCAGAGATTTTATTGCTTTCCGGGCAGGAAGAAATGGTCAACATTCTTTCTTCTTGCAGCCAAACATTGGTCAGTGTCGACTCCACATATGCAGGTAAAGGGGATGTGCAAAAGGAATCTTGTGCTGTTCTTATTATCAGTAGTTTGGTCCCGTTTTTTTTTTTTTTTTTGTCATTTCTTAAATTACATCACAAGTAACTGGTGCAAATAATTCACACAGGATTCCCTCCATACAAACAGCTCCTACTGCCCTCTTGTGTCTGGTTGAAGAATGGGAATATTGAAATATTTACTTTACTGGCATCATCTGGCGTCTGGAATATTCAGGAGTCGCTGGTCTGAACTGCAGTAAAACTCCACAGGCTTATATAAGGTGAAATTCCTTGCAAGTTCATAGAAATACACAGCGTATCTGTACTCGGCTCTCTCATAGGAACCCTGAGGGTGGGTGTTTATCCTGTGACGGTCATTCCTGTGCGCTCTACTGCGTTCCTGCAGCCAGTTAAGCTGCATCCCGTGCCTGACCACAGCAGCATGTGAGCGGCTTGTGATCCTGGAGTTTGCACAGATAATTCTGGGGTCTGTAGTGGGCTGTGGGACCTGAGGAGTTGGAGCATGTGGGGAGGAAATATCTCAGACTCTCCCCTCCTAGAAGTTTCTACCTATGGTGTGTTGATTCGTCACGTACCATATGGTGGAAGAGATGCAGAGAGGGTCTCTGAGTTTTTAATTACACAACTTACTCTGTTGTCTTATGTAACGCTGAAAAATTGCCCTGATATTTTAATACATACGTTAAAGAGTAATTTTTACTTTTTCAAAAAAATTTTCCTCTATTTGTCAAAGTTTGTTGATTAAAGTTGGACCCAATTGCAGAAGTGGGAGAAGCAGGGATTGATTATGAATGTTTTTTTTTTTTTTTAAATGAACAAAACTTACAAATGTCACAGGGAGCCAGAGCCAAACAAAAACAGGAATCCAACATAAAAGAACAGCTGGGACTCCACAGGGAAGTAATGGAGAGATAACTGAGAATGAGTTGTATATATACTGGGGAGGTTGATTACTGAACAAGAAACAGATCACTGATTAGAAATAGGTTGCAGGTGTGAGGGGGAAGAGAGAGAGAAAGTGGTACACCGGGACTAGAAAATAAATCTAACACTAAAGAATAACTAGACCTAACAAACATAACTAAACTAGCGCAACAATGAATAACTAGACACAACAAATAAACAAAAACTGGAATCACTAAGAAAGACTGAAATAAAGTAAAAACCGAAACAAAGCTGATCTAATGAAAATAAGAAACTAAGGAACACAGAAATAAATAAACCCTAAAACAGCAACAACAACCAATGGTCCTGACATGATAAGAACAAAAGGCAATAACTATACTTACTGCCTTTTTTCAGCACTATTTGATCATTAATTGTCCAGATTTTTCAAAGCTTTCCTCTACATGTTTCCTTACAAGTCCTTGTACCTGACCATGGCAGAATATTGTGGAGTCTTTAAAACATAAAAAGGTGTGAAGGTAGAGAACAAATAAAAATCAGACAAATCCTGTGGTTTAAATTGGTTTAATTGAAATATCAGAAAAAGTGTTTGGAATTTCCTCAGGGTTTACATGCCTTGCCTCGCCATCATGATGCACACTGCTTGCCAGATGGCTGAAACAAGGCTATAACATGTTTCCTTTGCTTACAGAGAGAGCAAACTCCCTTATAGTTGGAACTATTTCCAGTTACAAACATATATATACTGCTCAAAAAAATAAAGGGAACACTTAAACAACACAATATAACTCCAAGT
This sequence comes from Alfaro cultratus, assembly GCA_903066825.1. Classification (NCBI taxonomy): domain Eukaryota; kingdom Metazoa; phylum Chordata; class Actinopteri; order Cyprinodontiformes; family Poeciliidae; genus Alfaro; species Alfaro cultratus. Next base: position 4,049 of record CAEFZX010014010.1, on the reverse strand, counting down.
AAATCAATCTTCTGTGAAATCATTGGTTAATAAATTTGATTTCCATTGATGATTTTTGTGTGATTTTGTTTTGTCAGCACATTCAACTTTGTACAGAACAAAGTATTCAATGAGAATATTTCATTCATTCAGATCTAGGATGTGTTATTTGAGTGTTCCCTTTATTTTTTTGAGCAGTATATATATATATATATATATCAACTTTGCCTAAATTTGTAAACTTGAAATAATATCCAAGCAGTTATGGTTCTTGCCGTAATTGTGCTCTGGGCCAGCCCCTCCTTCTGTTGCACTCAAACCAATTAAACTACAAGCAATTAAACAGGTAATGTAATCTACCAGTACTTAACAGCAACTAAGGGACACTTCCTCCACTACACATGCATACAAGTAGTAGCAAATTTGTTCAGGGGATAACTGACAGATAAGATATATTTTATTTTCTAATTTTTGGGTGCTCCACCTCTTTCTGAAACTGCCCTGGGAAACTGCCCATATTGCCCAGATCAAAAACCGACATTTATGCACGTTTTCAAGAAATGTTTAAGAAAAGTTTCATTGTCTCAAACCAAACCTTTCTGAAGATTCTCATTTTTCTAGGTTTATATATTCAGGAAGGTTTAAAGGAATTAATTTTGTTTTAAAAGTTTATATCTAGAAATGTCCCTCTCTATGCATTTCTGATAAAACTTGTGTGTGAACTTGTTCATCTTTTCTGTTGTTCGTCGCTCCCCCTGTGTCGAAGTCATAACCTGATTCAGTTAACTAGCTAATTCTCTGGGGGCGGAGTCACTTTTATATCAAAATAGGTAATTTGATTAATCATTATGTAACGCATTAAAATTTTCAGATGAATCACATGCATTAATACATTAATGTTGCACACAATTTTTGATTGAGTTAATTGCAGGGTCTGTAATTAAATATTCTCAATTAATCTCATTTTAATTAAAAACTATATAACAAAATAGGCAACATTTTCAATTCAAAAACCCCTTTTGCTGCTAATGTTTTTAACTTATATGAGCTCAATAACAAATAATTTTTTGTTTTTAAATCTGTTTAGGTTGTTCTGATTGGTATAAAGTGCTTTGTATACATTCAGCTTTCAAGTGTTCCCTGATCACTTTTGGAAATTCTTTAAAACTGTGCTGACATTAGCACTGGAGATGCTGCTGCAACATATTTAGCGATTGGATACTATCTTAGGTTTGAATAGCTTTGCTGACAGGCCATCTCCTTTTTGCATACCCAGCAAAACAAACAATTGTCTTTTACAGTGCCCCATCAAATTGTTTTTTGAAAGCAAAAGTTAATTTCTAGTGGGCCAAGCGTAACAGTTCTTTTGCTGTTGAATGCAGATTTTTCTTGTACATATTTGTAGGTGTATCAGAGACATCCGTAAGTGTGTGTGTGTGTGTGTGTGTGTGTGTGTGTGTGTGTGTATTTGGATGTTTGTGAAACCTGTCCAACATAGGTCTCCCAGCACTGGTCCTGTTGAGATCGTGCATTTTTCTCAAAAGGAATTGTCTGGTTGTATGCAGTAACTAAGCTGCTCCTGTTGTGGATGAAGTTGATTGCTGTGCTGATGGTTGCCATGGTACTGTTGTGATGTTCAGACACAGAGATCCTTGATACTTGGGCAGAGAGACTGGATATGGTGGAGCTGGTGTTAGTCCAGTTACTTGAACTCACATGAGGCTGAAAGATAAACATTATATAGTCAGAACAAAGATGAAATTTTTGTTTTTGTGTAGCAGAGAGTTCCTGCATGGATGCTGTACAGGGCGAGAACGTTTGCACAATTGCAAACCAATTTTGTTCTAAAGAAACTAACAATTTTTCATCCACGTAATATTATAAACTACACAATAAGGAAATGCAACATCTTTTTAAAATATTTTCTTTCCTTTTCTGAGGGGTTGGGGAAGTGTATGCTTATAGCATACACTTCTGTGATGCAGAATTCTCTACAGCTGTAATTAAAGCTGTACTTAATAAACTCAACAGGCCATGCAGAGTTTCCCTGTTATCGGTACATTTTCTTATGCATAGTTGCTTCAGTTTAGTTTATTTGTGTAGCACCAATTGAAAACAAATGTAGTTTCAAGGCACTTTACAAAAAGTTAAATTCAGTCTGATCAGACAGATTATAGTCATTTGATTCTAATTATCAAGTAATGCAATCAGATTTACTTTGTTACTGAAATACAAAGAAATCAGTCAATCTAGAGGAAACCCAACAGAATGCATAATACTGAACATGCATGTAATGACTGGAAAGAAAAACGCCCCCTTACAAGAAGGGGCAGCAAACATTGCTAGGACCAGGCTTAGTGGGACTGGTTGCCTACCACAAACAGGAAATTTGAGAAGAAAAAACATACACACATGCACACAGAACAGCTAATCCAGGTTTACTTCCGATGATGAAGAAAAGTAAAAAGCCACTAAATAGAATCTTTAGTGGCTTCATCTAAAAGAAGCCACTAACGCATATTTTTCATCATTAAAACTTAAAAAGTTTGATGTAATCTAGACCATGTTTCAACAGAGGATTGATAGAGCTAAAACTATTAAACTACTAAGGTCAGATAAATCTCCACAATTATTAGGCCCGAGCAGCAAAGCGCTGCGAAGGCATATTGTTTTTGTACTGTTTATTAGGCCCGAGCAGCAAAGCGCTGCGAAGGCCTATTGTTTTTGTATTGTTTCTTATTATTAGGCCCAAGCAGCAAAGCGCTGCGAAGGTCTATTGTTTTTGTATTGTTTCTTATTATTAGGCCCGAGCAGCAAAGCGCTGCGAAGGCCTATTGTTTTGTACTGTTTATTAAGCCCGAGCAGCAAAGCACTGCGAAGGCATATTGTTTTTGTACTGTTTATTAGGCCCGAGCAGCAAAGCGCTGCAAAGGCCTGTTGTTTTGTATTGTTTCTTATTATTAGGCCCGAGCAGCAAAGCGCTGCGAAGGCCTATTGTTTTGTATTGTTTCTTATTATTAGGCCCGAGCAGCAAAGCGCTGCGAAGGTCTATTGTTTTTGTATTGTTTCTTATTATTAAGCCCGAGCAGCAAAGCGCTGCGAAGGCATATTGTTTTTGTACTGTTTATTAGGCCCGAGCAGCAAAGCGCTGCGAAGGCATATTGTTTTTGTACTGTTTATTAGGCCCGAGCAGCAAAGCGTTGCGAAGGCCCAAGCAGCAAAACGCTGCGAAGGCCTATTGTTTTTGTACTGTTTATTAGGCCCGAGCAGCAAAGCGCTGCGAAGGCCTATTGTTTTGTACTGTTTATTAAGCCCAAGCAGCAAAGCGCTGCGAAGGCCTATTGTTTTTGTACTGTTTCTTATTATTATTTAAATTATTCTGCCCCCCTCTTTGGGGCCCTTTTTGGGGGTTTATCATATTCAAAAACTCACCAAACTTGGTGAACACGTCAAGCAAGCCTGTTTAAAAATTTAGATTTTTAAGGTCGTCCCAAAAATCGCAAAAGAAACGGCTCAACGGCGCCACCTAGCAACTTTCAAAAGACCCTTTGACTGGGACTTTCCGTGAAGTAACAATGTCCGAGAAGTCACATACGCTGTTTTCTCTCCCCACACACACACTGATGGAGCAAAGGGGGTATAAAAGTCAGGAAAGCAAAGCAATGGGGTTCTTTCGCCCCGGTGTTGGAGACGACTCAGCTGCACAGACAGAAGACCATCAGAGAGCCACACCTTGGAACCGAGGGGAGAAGAAACCTTCACACCGCAGGAATGGGGCGAGAACGTTACCCCTCAGCCCTGGTTCCTGATTTGGATTGCTACTCTGCTCTCAACCCAAGGATCTTAAGATTTGTTGCAACGGACTTGGAGTATTGATCAAAGATCACAGGAGTGATGAGGACCTGAGTTTTGGAAGACAACAACCTGGTCTGCTGTGTTTCTATTCGAAAGAGGATTTGCCGTGTGAGGACAAGACTCTGACCAAGGACATCTACACTGTTAGCCTTTGCTGTATTTTTTACAATTAAATACCACAAAATGCCCAGTAAAACTAACATAAGACATCTTTA
>CAEFZX010014007.1:0-37487 GCA_903066825.1 Alfaro cultratus | reverse complement strand
TTTTTAGCTGTGTTTATATATATATATATATATATATATATATATATATATATATATATAGTATATATATATTCAGACACACACATTTTGAAAACGATATTGACAGAAGAGACTGTTCAAGGGCGCTATCTAGTGTCTTAATAGGACCATCGATCGTTAAAGTACGGAAGAGGATTAGGGCCACCGAAAAAAATAAATAAAAATATCTGACTTTAAAGTCAGAATTCTTTTTTTTTTTTGGTGGCCCTAATCCTCTTCCGTATTAAAGTCAGTGCTGGTGGTGGGAGACAAAATAACTGGCAAAAACATCGTCTCTGTTGGACAATGTCTCCCACCTCATGCATAAAGTTATTGCTGAACTGGAGACAAGTGACAAGCTGCAGCATCCTAGGTGCACTCACGTTTAAAGTTACAAGATATAACAAGTTCAAACAAGTTAAAGGCATGACATTTAGAGAAAGACTAAAGAATTGCCATCTTATGAAGAATTAAATAAGAAACATGACACCATTAGGTTTACAAGGCTGTATCTTAGAACAATAATAATTACTTAGCAGTAGCATGAAAAAGAAAATGAAAAGAAACAAGGTGTTTTAATGGCCAAGTCCAGACGTCAATCTATTTATTCTGTTTAGAACTGCACGTTAAAATTGATTTACTTACAGAGGGCATTTTAGGCAAAGTAACTACATGTGATTTCCACAAAATAGAACAATTCAACAACATCTAAAGAAAATACTTTATAAGGTCTGCCACAAATGGAAAAGGTGATAAGAGAAAAGAAAAGTTCATTAACAAAACAGTGGAACTGTTGCCTTTTGCCACTCATGGTAAATCTTACTTGGTGACCTTGACATAATGAGGGGGAGTCAGCATATGAGTGAGGCTAATGGCTACTGGCAGAGAAATATGTTTATAAGATAGCTTTTAAAACAGCTGTGTGCTTAAACATCTATTTCTCTTAGGTGACCCAGACACCTGTCTGTTTGTTCTGTCAGTAAAATGCGTAAAGACATAATTTATTATAACAAACTGGGATGAATTCTGTTCTTGTCTTGTGTGTGTGAAATTCATCACAGTTAGTTGGTCTAGGTTTCTTTACTTGCTTTTAGAGAACTGATCGCAAATTCTTAGTGAATTTAAGATCCGGGGATTTTCTCCAAATCCAAAATGTAAATGTCATGATGTTTGAACTGCTTCATTCTTGCTTCTATGTCCTCACATGGACCTCCTCCTTGTTGGAAAATAAAAACTGTTCATCAAATTGTGCCTGGGCTGTCACTTGTTGAAAACAGCAGGTGGCAGCGCAGGACCAGAATAACACACGAGTAAAGAGTTTTGCATGTCCACAGTCCACACACAGAAACACATTTTTTATCACTCATCCTCTCCCACTCCCAGCTTTATCATGAACCCCAAGCCGAGTTTTGAATCCTGGGCTTTCCAGCATAGAGCATATCACTCACATATATGATTTTGTATTATTTTATGTTACATATTCCTGAAGTATGGACGTAATTTATTTATTTATTTTTCTAACACCGGAATCAGCCCTGAGGCCATAAAAATTTTTTTTTGGGTTTGTCTCTGTAAATATAGTTTTTTACATTTATTACTCACATGTTCATTAGTGCTTTCTCTACCAGCGGTGACCTTGTTTTCCTCTTTTCATGTACTTTTTCCCCAACCATGCCACAAGTTTACAAAGAATTGCCATAAAATATTCTTTGAAATTTAGATTTCTCAAGCAAACTCAAAATTAATTCCATATAAACTCTGTAACTTTCTTGTTTTCAGAGTTTGCAATGTATTTCTCATTGGTTTATGGGTTCAAGACAGAGGGTTCCATATTTACCCATTTATTTTTACCCCAGAAGTCTTTCTTTTGGAGCTCCATGGAAGAGTATTTGGTAGCTGATGCCTAGCAGTAAGAAAGTCCTGGATCTGAAAGCCAGCCTGGGGTCTTTATGCATATAGTTTGCATTTTCTCCTTGTGCATGCATAGGTTATCTCTGGGTACTCCAACTTCTTCCCACAGTTCAAAAACATGGTTGCTAGGGCAATACTGTCCTGGTTGTTGGTCCTGTGTGTCTTTGTGTTGCCTGAATGAACCAGGCTGTTATTTGCATTTCACCCAATGACAGCTGGAGAAAGGCACCAACAACCCTGCAAGAAATAACCGCTATAGACAATGGCTCAACTAGATCCAGACTAAAACAGACACCAAAACGCTGCAGAAACTCTCATGTTCAATTGATGATTAAAATTTTTACCTTTAAAAAGAAATTTCAGTTGTATTGGGATTATATGTGATTGCAAAACAGCATACAACAGCTTATGTTCCTGTCAAAGGAAAAAGATGCATGATTTTAAAATCATTTTACGAATAAAAATCTGAAAATGTGGCATGAATTTGAGTTCAGACTACTTCTCTCTGTTACCCCAAAATAAAATCCATCTTTCCTTAGCAGTCATGTTATTTGTGAATGAAGTCCAACTGTGTGTAATTTTGTGTCTGTGTAAATACAAGTGATCTGGAAGTTTGTTTGAGAACATTAGTGAACAGCATTAAAAAACAAGGAACACAACTAACATGTCAGTGATAAACTTGTGTTTAAAGCAGGGTTAGTTAGATAATAAAACAAAATCCCCTGGAGAAGCAGAATCAGTCGACTGGACAACTGTTACCCGCACAAAAATCATAAATCTGGTCTTTATGGATGCAGGGTAAAGAGAAATCCTTTGTTAAAAAAGAAAGTTTAATGCGGTAATTATCACAAGCCGTGTCACACAGCAGATATCAAAATGTAACTTTTTGGCCTGTTCACAAGATACTGCACTTCACCTCGGATGTTGTTTGCTGCAACAAACAACATCCATAATTAATTCCTCCTCTTTGTAGCTGCAGTTTTACATGGCCAAAAATGGGCTGATAGGGGTTCAGAAGAAGGCGACTTATGTTGGCATACCAGCCCCGTCTTCAGTTTCTTCTTTCTCTGAGGCATCACAAAGTGGACTGTCCCCTGTCATTTTCCGTCAGCAGCATATCAGATTGCCCCGAATGACAGAATGAAGCGCAGCGAAGCATCCATTCCATTGTGCAGAATCACTTTGTGTCATGATGTGTGACACCTGGTTTGCTTCTCGCCCTGAAGGAGTTCTACAGATTTCTACATGTTTATTCTTCCAATGATCACCTGCTCCTGCCTACTTTGTCTGCACATCTTTTGGTGCAGTCATTGTTTCTACAGTTTTATTTTTTAGTCTTTAACCTGGTCACCCGACCTACATGCTTGTTCTTGTTTTTCTCAGTATTACAGCAGCTTCTAAATATACCAGGCACAACAAAAAGCCTCTTTAATAATAAACCACGTTAGTGTTCTTGTAATCTGAGTCTGTCAGGTATGCGTGTGTGTTTTCATGTTGAGAGTAACCTAACTGAGGTGATGCCAGATGTGGGAGGAGAGACATTTTAGTTTCTCAGCAGCGATTGGTCTGGTTTAAGGCCTGGTCATCTCGACATCTATAAGATGGGAACACGTTGCAAGCTGATGACTGTTTCTCATCAACGCACAACCATGGCTGCTGTTGTTCCTGTGAGTATCGATTTGCTTGTAGCTACAAAGAAATAAATATGGATTGTCAGTCACTTGTAAACTCTAACTTTTATAAGTAACTAGCTTCTATAAGTCATTCTGAAGTTTTTTTTTTAACATGATCTGGTTGCTATTTCACTCTTTTTGTCCCCAGATGCACCTCAAAATTGCAAACAAACAAAAAAGAACTGTGAGATCTAAAATGCTATCTGAGGCAGGATAACAGTATTTGACAGCTATGTAGCTAAGAAATAATAATAAAAAAAGATTATTACTGTATGTCAGGCTGGCTATGCACGTCGCCGGGAGACTGAAGACAAGTTTCTAAATTTTGCTTTTAAATTGCAAACATCTTTCTGTTAGGTTGTCAAAGAAAAGCCAAAGCATCTTTATCAGTGATGAAGCAGACAGAGGAAAAGGAGGAAAGAGCAAGAGCAGAGGATCATAGGATTTTTCATAATATATTAATGAGTCACGGAGCTGAACAACTTGTTGGACAAAAATTAAATTTTATATCAGAAAAGAGCATAAACTCTGACTTAAAGTTGTTTCTTTGCGGTGTGTGCCAGACCAAGTCATGCCTTGAATAGAGGAACCTTTTTTTTTTAATCTGATTGATTTATAGGTTTGAGATAAATGACAGGGGGAAAAAAGCAAAGCAGAAAACATTGATCTGAAAATAGTCAAATTTATGGCTGACAATAAGTAAAATAAGAAAAAGCAACCAAAGTGCAAAGAAAAACTTTAAAAGACCTTCAAAAAAAGAGCATATTAAAATGTAAAAAAATAAAAAGAAATTAAGCTGATTAATAGAAATTAAGTTTATGCTTAAAGTGCAAACATGAACGTTTGATGGCTTTTTAAATTTGTTATATGTCAGTGATACAATAAAAGTAAAGAACAAGGCCATAAAGTGCCAGTTTTCCTAAAGGCTGTAAATGAATCAGTACAGCTCTGTAGGTGCGTGTGTGTGTGTGTGTGTGTGTGTGTGTGTGTGTGTGTGTGTGTGTGTGTGTGTGTGTGTGTGTGTGTGTGTGCGTGTGTGTGAGTTTCAAAAAGGTAGACACGTACACTGATGAAATGGTTGCATGCATTAGGGTGTGGGTGTATCATCTGAAGTGTAAATGACATGCAGATGACCTTATCCTGTTTGGCTGCGTCAGCTACAGGTTCAATTATGCTTCAGCTGATAAACGGATTGGGGAGATAAAAGCAACAGCAGAACTTGAATGCTTATCGCTTGTTTTCCATGTTGCAATAGTGGTAAAATTATTTTATTATTGTTCTTCTATAGTAGCAGTCACCTTAAAGATCTTGAGCACACATTTTTTTGCGTTTTGTTAATTCAGTTTGTAGAAACAGCAGCAGCATTAAGGAAGTAGGCCCTGTATTGTATTGTATAAATAAATAAATTCATAATTTAACTACATTTCTGTCTGATGTGGACCCTACTGTTATAACTATTTTCATTGCTTAACCATTTTAAAAATCTCTTAATTTTGTAAACTCACAAATCGGTTAAGCTGTTGAATTTTCTTCCATATAAATTTTACTTAATTGAAAATTCAATAAGGTCCAAATAAGCTCCCATGTTTTTGTTTAATTCCTAAACATTTAAAAATGTTGGTTTTGTGTTTTTAAAAGAAGAGAAAAAAAACATTGCCTCCATAATATTATTGTTGTTATTTTTTGCATTTTAAAAATTCTAGAATACAACATCCTTTAGAAATATAATAGTTCCTTGTGGCCTGGAGATTATGGCTTAAAGAAATCTTCTCAACATTTGAAAACAGTATATGTACTTGAATAAATCTGAAGCTTTGATTCGCACTTAAAATTTAACAGACATGAAGAAACTTGAAAAAGCTACTTCTCCGCAGGAAGTAAAAATCCGCTTCCTCTCACACAGTTTGCGTCCTGTTATGCCAGCGTCCAGCCCCTGCAGCTGTTTGGCAGAGGACCTGCAGGCCGCAACTACCTGTCGCTCCTCAAGTACCGGGTCCCTCGTTGTGCCCCACTGCCCCGCCTGTCCTGCCATGCCCCAAGAATGACCCTATGGCAGATCTGCCACATGCTAAAGGTGATGAAGCAGGTCAGGAACCGAGAAGCTGCTGCAATCGCCAGGTGAGAAACAGCAAGTGTGTAAGACAAATGTTATTATATTGAAAAAGAAGTAATGAAAATACCAAAACCTCTGTTACATATGTTAAAATATTGCTACAAACATCATAATTGTTGACAAACACAATCCAGCTTGGTTAAGACATAATTTTCTGGCATCGCTGAAGCCAAAAGCAGTTGGAATGAGCAAAGCTTGCTCCAAACACATGACATCGTCATCCACCTAAATTGACACGCCAAGCTAGGAGATTATTAATCAACACACCAGTTAAGACCCCACTGCTACCTGTGGAGGAGCTGCAGAGGTTCACAGCTCAGGTGAGAGAAGAAGAGTGTTATTCATGCACTCCACAAACTTGCCCTTTCTTTGTATTAACACCTTAATTTTAATCAGTTGAGTCATACCAGAGGTCTACATCCTGCAGGACTCTGGTCCTTGAGGACAGGTTTGTTCTGGTTTTCATGCGGTCGTCCAGCTGGTTTGTGCAGGTTTTGGTCATCTGTTCACCTCAGATCACTCCTTCATTCTCTAACAGGAGCCATGGGAGTCAGCTGTTAATAATTCAGCACTTTCTTTAGTGTCTCACTTCCTCCTCTCGTTTCTCATCCTCTGTGTCCGGTTTCTCTTTGTGTCCGCACAGGAAGCAGGGCTCCTCATCTCCAGCCCCGGCATCGCCGGGGGTCAAGTCGGAGAGGAAATGTGCCCCCTGTTGTCTCAGGCGCAAGCGCAGCTTAAAACGAGTTAGCTGACCCACCGACTCCGGTGTTGAACCAGCAGAAACCAGTTTACCACCCAGTTCTGACAGTCAAAGAGACATAGGAGATTCTCCTCATCATCAACTTTTTCAGACTGACCTGAAAAGAGGATAACTTGAATTTGGACAGCAGGCTGTGTGTACGAATATGTTGGTGGAGGATTGAGTGGTTGTCCTTCAGGAATGCCTGAGATGAAAGTGGAGAGCTTATCAAAAAAGTCATTTAAGCTACATTTCTGTTTTCACTTTGTCTCTGCAGTGTCCATCTTTATGACAGGTATAGGATATTTTCTTTCTTCTGGACTTTGGTTGACTTATTCCAATAATGATATAACATGACAACAGTGATGTCTATTAAAGTTAAGAAGAAAACTTCAACACGTGATGAATATAAATTCATGGCATGTCTCCCCAGTTTGAATTGCATGATAAAATAAAATTTAACATTTGTAAAATGTTAGCTGGTCTGCTTGTTTTTTCCCCTACAGTATTCATACGTTTGTGCCTATTGAATAAAACTTGGGAAATTCAGATAAAACGGAGAATTTACTCATTCTTTATCTGACCAAAACTAGAAAATAATGTTATTTCAAATAGGAAAGAACATTTCTTATTTGTTCAGGTTTTCATTTTTATTTAATGAAAACCTGAAGAGACAAATGCAAGCTCGAATTAAGTGCTTGTTGAGTTGCAAATTACTGCAAAAACATTAAAATCAGATGTACATCCTACTATACAAAAGTGAAAATTTGGGAATGTAAAAGCCAAGCAACAATGAGGAATAAAACAAATGGGCGTTTTAAAAACAGAACAAAAATGTATTGGTTTTAATTCATGTTCCACCAAGCAGACACTGTACGTAAACTGATCACACCATGCTTGGGCGCAGGCGGTGCTGGTGGAAAAGTACATAGAGATTGAAATTTATTTGGGTTTGTTTTGGACTGTTGTGGTGATTATTCAAATTATTTGAAAGGGACGCTCTTTATTCACTGGGCCATCGACTCTTTTTTATATATATTTTTTTTTAAATAATGGCTTCTTTCTCTCTGAGTGGTCCTTCAGTAATATGTACACTAAACAGATGAAAGTGGCACCTTCAGGCATCTGACGATTGTCTAATTTGAAGAAAGTAATAAAATCTCTCACTGTTTTAGAATTTAACAAAAAGACATACGACTTTCTATGAGTGCCTCAAAAAAAACAACAGAAAAGAAACACCGGATTTTTGGAAAATTTCAAGTCAAATATCAACTTTTTGCACAGTTCTTCAAGAAATGGCCAAATAAAAACTGAAAACGTTTTGAAACATCCACATTTCTAATGATGCTTGCTGAAAAGAACCCTTAAAAGCTGAACGTATTGTTTTAGGCATTTGGAGATTAAATGCACCAAAGGAAAAGTCAGTAAGAAATATACTTCATTTAAAACAACCTAAAGCCGTGTAAGGTTAAGTGGAAACTACAGCTCAGCTTTACATTAGAACAGCAGAGAGCTGACCTATGTTTTTCTGAAGGGTATAGTACTAACTGGACTAGTCGTCTGTTGAATGTTTCATGACTTAGGTGCATGTGAGAAGTGGATGTGTGTTTGTTTCAGGGTGGACTTGAATGTGAGCCTCAGTTTGTCCAACAGGAAGCTAAAGCTCTGGTTTCTGTACAAGCAGGAAGATGATACCTCAGAGCTGCAATTAAGAAAAACAACTCATTGGTGACCTGCACAGGGGAACCGTGCCACCCAGGGGAAATTACTTTTTTTGCAACCTTGACATCAACCTAAATGCTTACTGTACCACTCTCAAGCAAAAATTTGAAAGTTCACTATTTGAGATTTTTTTTCCTGATCAGAAAAATCCTCGACCTTTACATCAATTTAATTTTCAATAATCGCAACTTGATGAAGGTTTTTCATCAATGAGCACAATGACTTGTGCTCATTGAATGGTAATAGACATACACACCTGTAGAGAGAAAATTAATCAACGAATAACTAATCTATTGTCCAGAGTCTTATTCGTTAATCTGGGACAAACTATATGGATTTTGTAATCCATATAGTTGAACAACTTTTGTTCAACACAGCAAGTCTAAAAGTCGTCATAATGAAGCTGATCATGTTAATGACTTCTAAAAACAATGTAAACATTTATTTTTTTTACAGCTTAAATACTAGCTGACTGCACCTCTGCAAACACACACCAGCAAAGGTGATGTTGACAAGTCACTTTGCAGGGAGCTGGTACATCTAGAACAGGCATCAAAGGGTTCAAACTGAGTGAGATGATACATTACAGCAAGCACCCAACAGTCAAGATAGTGACTGACGCTCCTAAGACAGAGGATAAACCGTATACCCATCAGACATAGTTACCAGTTAGGTTCCTACCAGGCAACCAACCAATTTAAAGAAACCCGACCAGTTCTGCTAAGAACAGTCATCAAATATCCAGGCAGTATGTTTAAGGCTACAAAAAGCATTTGGTTTTTCTGCAACTTGCTGATGGACATTTAACCAGTTATTACAGGGTGTTATTTATGAGTATACCTGAGAAATGTATAAACTTGTTTTGATTAGAGAAAACTCACAATAAATAAAAACTTCCAACAGCAATTTTCTGTTTTTTTTTTTTTTAAAGGGTGTTGGGAATGTTAGGGAAAAATCTGCTTTTTTGAACTCTATATCAAGTTATAATGTCTTTTCTTCATCACAAACATACCTGGAGTGTCGCTTTGACTCTTTCATGCATGTTTGAGAAATCCTTAAGTCTCCTGTGGCAGACATTCGGGGGTTCCTAAATACCTGCTCACAAATGTGCCGACTATTTACCCAAAGTTCTGCCTTGGAGCTCCCGTCCCGCAGAGCACTCCACCCTCACAACAAGAAAGCATATTTAAAATGGGGCTTTTTAGACCACATGTCCAATCCAAGTTTAACCAAAACAAAGAAACTGCGTGTAAGGTTGCCCCACATGGACAACCTGAACTTTTTCACCACATTTAGACATTCTGCAAACAAACAAATCTTCATCTTTTTAACAAATTATTGCCCAGGAGGAATAAAACCACTTACAACATAATAGATTCATCTAAATAAAAATCATTTATTTGTCATTAATATTATATTTATCATATTATCTAGAGAGTCCACCATGCCATCAGATCTGGAGTAGTGCTAAGACGCCTGTGGTCTGTTGGGGAGGAGAAAGACGGAAAGGCAAAGACGGGCAGGGAAAGAAAAAAAAAAAAAATCAGACCTCCCGTTCATTCTCCATGCTGACGCAGTCAAGGAAGAAGGAAACATAAAAGGGGGGATGAAAGGATGACAAACAAGAGAACTTTAAATGTCTTTGTTGACCTACATGAGACCCAGACAGGACGGGACAGGAAGCAGTCAAAGGAGTGGGGAGCAGCAGCTTCGAGGTCATTGGTCAGATTGCCAGACGGGAAACCAGGACGAGCCAATCACAAACCGACACAGAGGAAGAGGAGGAGGGTGGTTTTTTGTGTTTGTTTCTGCATCTGTTTGTGTTTGGAGACGTGTGCTTGCATTGACGTTTGTCCGTGTGAACGTTTCTGTGAATGTGTAAACTGGTCCGAGTCGCTTTGAGCCATTTGTTGCTGTACACTTCGTCAAAGTTTCTGACACAAGCGGTTACAAAGTTGAGGTAACAGACATCCATCTTCCTTCCACTTCTGTGAAAAGAGCAAAAGAGCAATCGATTACAAGAAAGCTCTCCTCTGACGGCGTCATGGCTCTTTAGCGGCATCATGATGGTGTTAAAGATCATCAAGTTCTTGATGATCCAGAAAACTGTTCAAAAAGCTGAATTATTCTTAGTAGCAGTCAACTGCATCCGAGGTCATTTTGAAGCAGAACATGAACAACGAAATGCATCTGATCACTCATCGCTAGTGATGGGTCCGGCAACACCGATGCGTCGGCGCATGCGTCAAGCCCATAGACAAAACCCCGTGTCGGTGAGCTTATTGCTTTCAGCAAGTCACGTGACCGATACAGGAACTGTTTCGACACTGACGCGCCAAACTGTGTTTATAAGGAAGAGAATCTGTCAATGGGATGCATTTGCCAAAAGAATTCTTGATCTTTTACGGTACAGCGTCAACTATGGAGCCTCAAGGCAAACGAAAGGTTTTGTAGTTTGGGACCATTTTGATCTTACATCAGAAAATAAGATATTGGTTATCACTTCGTTGTTGTTTCATCCGGTTCTTGTCAGTTTCTACTTTATCTATCTGAATCCACATTCAGCTGAAATTGACTCTTAGTTTACTTTCATATTATGCTCTGCAGGTTAAGTGTTGCATATGTTTGACAGAACTGTCTTATCTAAATAAATCCACCTCCTCAATGCTGAGGCATTATGGGGCCAGGCATCTGAATGAAGTCCCAGCTACACCTGGATAAACTCAGGTATACAGCCTTTCTACAAATTTTATTTCATAAAATTATGCACAAAGTGTTCCCAAACTATGAAATAATTTTATAAATCATCGCAATGATTTTAAAACATTAAATCTCAAAAGTTAAGCTGCAAGGCAACATTTGTGTTATTGTGGAAGGGAATGGAAAAGTTTTTATTCCAGTATTATAGGTCTTACTGACCTTTAACGCCCTCTACAGGATAAAATGAAGAAGCTCTGGAGGAATCTTTTAGGCATGACAAATGAGACCAAATGAGAAGTGGTAACTTTCTAGAGTTCACTGACATGATTCAAGAACACGGGTCCTCCTTCCATTGAGATAAAGACAAACAAAGATAAACTTAGTGAAATTAACGAGAATAACATCAGTCAGACAAAATAAGAAAGACTGTTTCTTTGATTTTTTTTTTTTCTAAACCAAGTCGATAGTTTTGGTAATTTTTTTTTAATGACATAAAATAATAGTAAAAAAAAAAGAAGGACCATTGATTTTAATGATTACACCTACAAACAAACCACCGAGTCATTGAGCAATTTGAACAAGAGGCTCTGAAGGCCAAGTTAGTTATAAGGAGTCCAAAGTTAAACCAGTAAAAGTTGAACAATAAATGCTTTTAACAAACTTTTTTTAACAAAGAAACCCTTATTTTATTGATTATTCTTGAAAAAAATAATTAGAGCTCTGTAGAAAATGTTAGTTATCAGCTTCAACACCCAGAAAATGTCTGAAATAGTTCAAATCACCTATCGACAAGACTTTTAGAAGAGCAAGAATTTCCAGAAGATCAGACACATCCACTCTAGAACAAACTAAGCCATTGCGTCTGACATTTTTCACAATGAGAAAAAAAAAATATTGCAGTAATATTAAACATTTACCTTCATCGTGCTGTAGTGTTGCCACTAGAAACCATGTTGTTGTCAGAGTTTGATAGAGACTGTTCCTTTACTACAGGATCTGCAGGGACAAAAAAATGGAGCTGCTTTCAGTTTTGCACATTTACTCAATTAGATCAGCCCCACCAGATTTTTGATGAACTACTGAAAAGTGTAGATGTGATGCTTACAGAAGTAGGGGTGCTCCATGGCCTCGGTGGCTGTCAGTCTCTGTTGGTGGTCGTAGCGGAGCAGCTTATCCAGCAGGTCCAGAGCTTCAGGACTCACTAAATGCTGGTTCTCAGTCTGCACAAACTGTTCCCATCGCTTCCTGCTCTGCCTGCATAGACAGAAATAAAGGATGCACACATTTTCAAAGCTTAGTAAAAGTTTGAACGAATATTATGCCAGATCATTCACGATTGGTCAAATATTAAAGCTTCTTTTTCGCAGGTCATGATGCTCATCTGAGCTGCAGGTGGAAAGCCCAGACTAGCTCATTATTATCAGTGTAGCAAGTTCCATAGCAATGCAATGGAAAATCAGCAACAATCTTACAAAGAAATGGGTTCTGTCCATCAATCTGGAAAGGATTACTTGGCCATTTCTGAATAATTCAAAGTCCATGATTCTCAAGGGGAGGAAAGATTACCTACAACTTTAATACAATTACAGACATACTTAGGAGAGGATGTCCCACCAAGTACAACTACAACATTTGAGGAAAACTAAGCCAAATGTATGAGTGCAAACATCTTGTATCAAATGTCAACAAAGGACTGGAGGGGTGATAATATGGGCTTGTCTTGCAACCACGGGAACTGGGCACTTTGCTGTCATTGAATCAAACTGAATCAACTCTGAACATCTGTATGAGAGTGTATTCCACAGTGAAATACATGAAATAACAGTTCACCTGATAGCTGAAGCTTGGCCCAAACTGGGGTAAAAATAAGATAATGACACCAAACAGAGTGGCAGAACTACTGCTGAAGATGGCTGAAAAAGACAAGTCAAGATTTTCCAATAGCCTAGTCAAAGTACAGACCTCAGCAGGATTGAAATGTTGTAATGAAATAAATTGAATGACAATATAAGAAAATGATAAACAGCTACTTCTAGTTATTGCTGCCAAATCTTGAGATCATTTTAAGTTTTTGTTGATTGTGACGCCACTTTTAAAGAGTCATTTTTTGTTCATTCTTCACACATTTTCCTCATTTAAAGACTTGGTGGGGACCAGAGGATTTTTCATTTTGTGCTCTGGGTTTTCAGGGATTATACTCTAATCCATGAGTATTGCTCTGTTTTTGTTATGACTGAATTCACTTTCTATAACAAAAGGTGTTTAATCCTGTGCAGCTAGCTGTCTCAAGAGTTGCTTGTGGACATTTCCAGCAGCTGTGCCTCTGAGCAGTCTGAGGACGGTCAGATGTGGAGTGGACTTACTGTCCTAGCAGGTCTTTGAAACGTGGGTCCAGTTCGATGTGATATTTCCGCAGGTAACCGAACAGCTCGTCGGTCCCCAGGACTTTGGCAATTCTCACCAGCTGCAAACCAAAACCAAACAGAATCAAACCATAAACCTTTTAAAAACAAGACTTCTAAAAAACATTTTCCTTCGATTATCAGTTTGCCGCCCAGTGTGATGGGTGGCGAACTGATAATAATGAGCGCTCCGCTGTGCTCAGGTCAGGTACCTGGTCGTAATTGTCTTGTCCGTGGAAGAATGGTTCTTTCTGAAAGATCATGCTGGCAAGCATGCATCCCAGACTCCACATGTCTAAACTGTAGTCATACATCTGCAACACAAAGACACCCAGCTGGTGAAAAGAACAGGAGGCATCAGATTCAACCCTGTGTGACAATATGGACTCAGAGTCAAAATGTAATAAACAAATCAGCTCTGGCTTGCAGATAAAGCCACTTTGGTTGAGACAACCTGCAGATAACATTGCATGAAGTCGTCTTTACTTCCTTTTCTAAGTCTCTTTCTAAAACACCTTTTCTCACAAACCCAATGGCCCACTTTCAGTCAACATCCTCCTTAATAGCCCTAATTTTATGAAGGTTTTCATATTTTTTTTAATTTCTTGGTTTTATGTATTTTGCAAAGAGCTTTGGGCAAACCTGTTGCCCAAAGCTGTAAATGTAAATGTATTTTATAAATAAGCTAGCTGTTTGGTTTCAGGTTGATGCTACCTGGTAGTCCACCAGAAGTTCGGGGCCTTTAAAGTATCGAGAGGCCACTCTGACGTTGTACTCCTGGGACGGGTGGTAAAACTCTGCCAGTCCCCAGTCTATAAGGCGTAGCTGTAGAGGAAACACAAGAGAATCAGTCCTTTGTTGAACAGCAAACGAACACAGCAGCAACACATGCAGCTGCAGCACATCTGTGTTCATCTGCTGCCCCCTGCTGGACAAAGCAAACTCATGTTTTTGCTCACCTAGGACTAAAATCTCCAGTAGTTTTCTTAGAAAGTCGTCACCAGTTATTCAAACCCTACAGACCTTTACAATGAGATGCAGCGTGCTGAATCATAACACACTGCCACGTTGTACTGCTGCATTAAAAAAAGTGGATAAAACCAGGAACAACAACTGCCACCAAATTCTGCAACCTTGAATCTCGTTTGGTACTAAAAACACTCTGAGGGAACAAGTCGACAGAAATGAACAAAAACCCTCAAAGGACGGAGTTTCTAACCACAAAGGCAATATCTAGTGGAAATAATCTAAAATCATAAGAAGAAAAGTGTCAAGTTGAGGCTTCCAATACAATGGATGCAGTATGTCCGTGGTAGCATCATGCTGTGGGACAAAGTGGATGGAATAATGGAGAAAACAGGACTACATGTTTGTACATGTAAATGAACCAATTCTACACAAGAGGAGCTCAAATATCTGATTAGAATTATCTCTGAAGCTTGTTGAAGGCTACAGAAAGTCTGGGGATGACTTTCAAACCTGCCAGGGAACATTTGACTAAATTTTAGTCAAATGCAGATGACTACTTTTGAAAAAGTGATTATTACATTTGATAAATGCAGCAGACTCAGTTCCATGTACTTCACAAGAAACTTTATCCACAATTCAGGCACTTTGAAACCCCTTAAAATTGGAGCATTTGTTCAAACTGTCTGTTCTTTCAGGCGCTCCTCTCACATTGACGAAACGGGGACATTCATTAAATGGGAAAATGTTTGTTGTAACAACAGGAAGCTTGTTTATTCAGATGGAAATGACCTCCGCTGTTGTTTTAATAATCTAACTCCAAATGCACCCACACGAGGGCTGATAGAGCGCATTAATGCAATACCTGCTCCTCTTCAAAATGGGGGAAAAACACCATAAAAGCAGCAGAGGAAAATAAACCAGGAGCTGCAGCAGCAGGATGACAGATAATATTCACCGTGTGTGTGTGTGGGGGGGGAGGAACGAAAACAAATGGGAGGCTATATAAAGCACCACCTACCTTTCTTAACTGGTGGTCGATCATCACGTTGTGAGGTTTGACGTCGCGGTGCATGATTCCCATACTGTGACAGTAGTCCAGAGCCTGGTGGTGGAACATGGAAATAAGAAGAAAAATAAAAGAGAGGAACTGAGATCTGATCTCAATGAGGGAACGGAGAGGGGGAGGAAGGCGTAGTAAACATATCTCACCTTCAGTAGTTCGTACATGTAGAAACGAATGTCATAATCCGTCAACTTCTGGTACAACTCCTGCAGAGATGAAACAAAAGCTGCATCAGGGCGGCTGCTGTAGCAAAATCTAACTAAAGAACGGCAGAAAGGAGACAGCATCAAGAGGAAAAGGGAGGCGGAGATTGTACCTTAAAGTCTGTGTTATTGATGGATTCAAACACGAGTGCTGGAGTCCTCGACTGCGTGGCCACCAGAGAGACAGAGAGTCAGAAAAATAGACAGAAGCTGCTGAAGCTCCATTTCATTCAAACTGCTCGAAACTATAAACCCTAAATGATCATTTTCTTGCTCCCGGTTCCCACAGGAACAGACACACAAAAGAGATCCTGCTGCAGAGCGTCCTGGCTGAGTCACAGCATAAAAAAATATTCTTCCTTCCCAATATCATCACAATATTTTCACTCAGAACAAAAAAGTTCAAGTTCACTTGTTCTTGTTCTCTAGTTTTTGACCGAGTCCAGCATCAAAGAAATGTGCTTATAAGCACACGCCGAGTAAGCATGCAACATATCAAAGTTGGGTTTTTTTTAGCAATCTGTCTTTCAACAGCTTTTCAGTTCTTGGAAAAATAAAGATTTGTCTAAGTTGAAAAAGGTAAAAGCATTTCAGAGCCTAAATGCTCATTTTGTCCTCAAAATACAATAAAAAACTTAAATAAACACACTTAGCAAGGCGAGTTTCCAAGCAACTCAATAGTCAAGCTTAAACTATCATCTTATTTTGAACACAGAATATCTCCAGTAACTTTATTATCAAATTGTGTTAGTACTACTTTACAAGTAGACTCTCTTTATGGATGTCAGGTGTTTTAATTTCATAACAAACTGAAGACTCTAAAAGCTTAAGGCAACTGAAAAAAATCATATCGGTGAATCGCAAAAGTAGCAAAATGTCTGATTATTAACCCCAAAAATTGTAATTCACTCAAATATTCCATTCCCAACACCAACTCTTAATCTGCTCTGTATTTCCATTAAAAAAATAATATAAAAAAAAACACAAGACAAGCAGACCTACCACCGGGTCTTTGACTGTGTCCACGAGACGGATTATGTTGGTCCCCCCTCGCAGGTTTTCCAGGATCTTTATCTCTCGCTTGATCTTCTTCTTCTTGACAGGCTGAATCGATGGATGAAAAGCAAAAAATAAATAAATTTAAAAAAATTAATTTAACGGCAAAGTCTCAGATGGGGAGACGAAGAAGCAAAATTACATTAATATGGGAGAGCAGGAATGTTTGCCAACATGCAGTTTCAGGAATCTGCTGATGCTGCTCTCCTCAGCGCTGCTGCTCTCTGCTCCCCTCAGCATCTTTCTCCTTCAGCTCCACGCTCACATTTAACTGACTGACGGCTAATCCTCGCCTCTCGGCTGAGACACCTCCGCTTATTTTTGGGTTATCTTGTAATCTTTGTGGCTGAACGGGAGCTGGAGCAGCACAGAAGCTTATTTCCATGGTTATTTTAAAGAAGTAACCCCTTAATGACCCCTTATAATGACAATTTTATTACTATGAGCTGAGAAAAATTGCCCATTTCCTCACTCATTGTTACTCTTTCATTATGATGCTTCCAAAATATTCTAAGGCCTTCAATGACTTGGACACAGAGACTCCATCCAGCAAGCAGAATATATTATTTGCTTGAAAATTGTACGCTCCTGACACTTGGATTATAATTACCAACAAAAAACTGCACTCCACAGAATTCTTTGCAACACTAATATCACACAGACAGGCACAGTAATGGCAATATAAATGTGTGACATCTTGCCTAGCTCAAGTGAGCGCCTTTATAAAAGCAGGAGTTTGGGCATCTTGCTAGTTTAGAGCATATACAGTAGTTGTTTGCTAACACCACACCAAGATGGAGAGACATCAGCAACAACCACAAAGAAGAAATGAATGCTGATCATCTATCTGGAAAATGTGATAGAGCAATTTCCCGTTTATTTTTTTTTAATTCACCTTGCGATAGTGAGAAAAAGTATTTCCAAGAGGAAAACATTTTTTTAAAAAGCTGCCAATCCTCCCAGGAGTCAATCTCTGAGCAAATTCACACCAACAATTAAAAAGTGCAAAACTGAATGAAACGGCAAAGCACCAAAGAGCTCCATATCAGCCTCTGCATCCCTCAGTTGGCATGTTAAATGACAACATTCATGAAAAGACAACCAGGAAAAGCCTGAACAGGTTCTGCTCATTCGGAATACCAACTGCCAGGCACGGCAGTGGTAAGATGATGATTTGGGTCTGCTTCGCGTCTCTCAGTCAACCCTAAAGTCTGCTGCACATTAATGTGTGCTGAAGTCAGATGTGAGGCCTTGTGTCTGAAAGCAGAGCGGGTCTTTGTTCCTCCACAGCACTTTGATGAAGTCGGATAGAAAATGTCTTCAGGTTATTTCTATTGAAGGTGGCGTCTACAGGCTGTTGAATCGTGGGGTGTACTTAGTTTCCAGCAACAGTGTAAAACTCGTTTTGCCTGTCAGGTTAGACTGAAATCAAGTAGAACCTTGTAAGAACCAGATCATTAAATTAAAGGCCATCCAGACACCCAGATCCTTGTCTGCTGATGTTCATCTGCGAAACAACCGACCAATCACAGCGGAGTAGGACACCTTTAATGCTGACCCACTTCAGCACTGAAACCTAGAGACTGAAAACATTTGTAGAAAGTAATCATCTGGCTGCACAAGAACCGTAGTGGCCAGGTTGGTTTATTTGCTTACATGTACAGATATGCAGCAACAATCTACGGCTGTGTTTTTAATCTTCTGCTCGGATTTCCAACAGCAGCAGGAGAGGTTCGTTAGCTGGCTTAACGACTGGGCTGCAATTAGAGCCAAAGCTGCGACTACAGACAGACTTCCTGTTCAAGCTGTAAAATGGAGGCTCCTGAAATGCTTGGTTTTTTTGAGTCTGGCTCACTGGAGCATTTATTTTGCATCTTGAAGATTTTAGATTAATTTGTTTTTTATCTTAAAAGCCCCAAATATCACCTCCAGGTTTCATGTTCTGCAAAAACCATCTGACTAAAACTCAACAAAATTGAATTCATCATATCCTGACCATTAAAGATCAAAGCCTCAAAAGATGAGGATGCAACGTATAAAATATATACCTGGATTTTTATTTGATTTTATTACTTGCTAATTGACTAGTTAGCTAATTTGATATGTCCAGGCGAGACTGTCCAGTTCAGTCCCTAAACGTTTTAAGGTAAGAAGCAACATACGGTCCCCCTGGTGGGTTCTGTATCCACATCTCCTTCACATTAGGCATTCCTAATCAGACACTCAAACTACCCCAAATCAACCCTTCAGATGTGGAACCACCAGGACTCAACTATGAGATCTCCAGATTATCTCTAATGCTGAGTACGCCAGTTGTCTGGAGGATCTCATTTTTCACAAGTAAGCGGTGGAATGTGGATGAACCAGAGCATCAACCACATTACTGCAGACAACATCCAGATCTGTCTAGCCGTCTCCTCTGCAATCCTCCAGTACAAAATTACTATTTTGCACACAGACAAATAATAATTCAGCTTGTTTAAGCAATTTAGGGTTTTTTTCAGTCCATACTTATCTGGTCCTGGACAATGTTAAGTTTTATAAATCCATATTTTTCAACAGTGCCAAGAAATCCTGTGGAAAATGGATCCCAAAACAAATCACATGCTGCATGCCTGTCTGTGCCAAATCACAAAGAGGCATTTACTTTTATCTGTCAAGACTCAGAGTCCAAAAGAGTCTCTATTACATGTTTGAAATATACAAAATTACTATTTTGTACTATATATATATATATATATATATATATATATATATATACATATGTACTGGAGGTTAAAGCAAAACTGAAGTTGTTTGCTTTAGTGAGGAGGAAACAGGTGCTGTTTCCTCCACCTTCAACAACTGGAAGCTGACATGCATCAGTTTTTCCTGTTGCACTTTTTTCTTCCACCAAACTTCCCATTAATATGTTTGATACAGGCTGTTCGCCCTGTGAACATCCTGTTTCTTCAGCAATGACCTTTTGTGTTTGACCCTCCTTGTGGGGAGTGTCAGTGACTGTCAAGTCAGCGATGTTCCCCTAGAATGTGCATGTCATGGCAAAACATTTCTGAACTAAAAAGTCACTTTTACATAGTGTTTAATTTTAATATGATATGATTCTGAATTCATGAAATAATTCCTAATTGATTTTTCTTTTTTCTAATTTTACCTGCAGCAGTATGAGACTTGCTCACCTTGAGGATCTTGACCACAACCTTCTCATTGTTGGTGATGTTGATAGCCTCGAACACCTCACTGTACTTCCCTCTGCCCAGCTTACGGACCAGCTGGTAGTCCTCCTGGTTGCTGCAGAGACAAGCAGAAGAGCAGCATGTGTGACAAAAATAATAATGAAAAAAAAAAAGTATTGTTTAGGCTCTGTGTGAAATCAGGTCTTCTGTTGCAAAATCTCGTCCAGAGATAAGGAGTTTCTGGCTCAGATCTCAGGGCATTTAGACAACAAACAGGGAGGAAAGGACAGAGATGCGGGGGAATGAAGTGTCAGACAGACTGGAGGACAACCGTGGTGTCATCACACCCTCACAGCTCCGTGTTTAATAATACACCCCCATCTGCCACAATTTCCCCTCTGCAATCCCCACACAGATGAATGCAGCTAAGCTGAAATGTCCTTACTTCCAGTTTGGAACATGGGCCTCGTAGTCCCAGTACTCCCGGCTCTTCAGGGTGTTGACGTCTGCGTACACACGGGCCTTGCTCCCGGCCACCGGACCCGGCATGGTGGGACCCGTGGCTCGGACGCCGCGGGGCGGGCGTCACGGAGGCCTGCCGCGGTGTGGATGGTTGGACCGACTCTGGGAGGCTGGTGAGGATTTAAGGAACGGTGGGGCAGCTGCGTGTGGGAGGAAAGTGGAACACGCCAGCCAGCTGGTTTGCAGAGAGGAAAAATCAGACTTGAGGACCAGAGATGTCCGCGGGGGTCGTCGCAGGTTGTAGCCGCCTTGAAGCGCTTCTTGATCGGATTATTAAAAGCAACAGACTCGATGAGGGTTTATAATAGAAGCAGGAGATGATGGTGCTACACACAGGGATATGGACCAGGCGGCATCTTGGGAGCTGAGGTAGAGAGGAGGCGGACCCTAAAAAGGCAGAAGAGAAGCAGAGAAAAGGGGGCTTCTGATCGGGATTCCTGCGCCGAGTGATGGACGATGATAGGCGGGATGCCCCCGGAGCTCCAGAGCCAGCTAATCAATCAACGCTCGATGTGACAGATCGGTAGCGGGGTCGACCAGAGGCGGAGAGGGGGCGGTGGAAGCAGCAGCGAAGATCGATGTTGTTAGCTCACGGTAGCGCCGAGATGTCGCACCGTAGGGGAGCGCTCGGCTCCGGGTACGAACATCAGCGGAGCCCGCGGCATGTGCAACGGCTGTGCGGGGCAAGCGGGACCTTGTCTTCCCGGTGCCGCACGCAAACTTCAGGGGCCCGGGTTTCGGGAGTTAGCTCGGCAGCCTACGGACCTCCCCGGTGGTGGAGAACGCAGGAAGGGAGGCGGAGCGGGTGAAGGAGGAGCAGGAGGGAGGGAGATACCCGGGATGTGAAACCGCTGGTATCCGGGGTAAACTGCGCCATGCGTCAAGTGTCAACAAGGCCGCAGCGCCATCTGGTGGCAGGAAATGACTACGGTTGTGTAAAGTAAAAAAACAAAACAAACGTATTTGTTCTCTTTGTATGTGTCGCAATGCATCTACATATATTAAAAACACAATTATATAGATTAGAAAATATATTTTTGTATTTCTTGATACATGATTTATTTTTATGTTCTTTTTAAAAGGTTAAAGAGTCAGGGTTTTATTTCAAGCATAGCAACAGACCCATAAAATAACCGGATAGATTTGTAAATATGAAATTGAACCGTGATGTACAAATAAATTTTTTTTATTACGATGTACCTTATTAATTAAACAGTTAAGTACTGAATGATACATTAAATAAATACATTTACATCCAGTCTTACCAATATAATAATAGTATGTATTAATTAAATTAATTATTCAACTCTTGGAACTTAAAATAAATATAGAGCTTTTATAATGGGCTGTGGAATGACATTTATTGACAATTAGTGTTATATAAACTAAATTATAGAAAAATAAACAAGTAAAAAAAAATGTTGGAATTAAGTTATAAAATGATTATGATTAAGATAAACTCCATATACTGATATCTAAGAGCAACATGACAAAATTTGTTGTTTAATTAGGAAATGTTTTATAAACTCTGAATTCCCTTGAATTAGTAATGAATAGGAATAAAAATCTAAAAACTGAAACCTACAGGAAAATTACAAGTTATATAGCTGCCTAAATTAATCTTCTTCAGATAATGTCCCCACTCAAAATTATAAATGAAAAAACATTTTATTTGTTAGTGCTCTGTGTAAATGGATGCTACAAACATACAGATAATCTCAGAATGAACTGTACTATGCCACAAAGTTTTTTCTTTTCCAAGTTTTCTCTTCAACGTCGTTCACATAAACCACAGAACAATTAAAAAAATTAAAAACGCTATAAAACAGGAAGGAAAAGTGCTGTGAAGAGAGGAAGAACAAAAAGAAAAAGCAAACAAAAACTAACAGCAAGCATGCAGAGAGGAGGAAAACATCAGTTTTTAACAGGGGTTTAGTGGTACTAAAGTGGGCATGACTGGGTTAACTGGTGATGGTATTTTTTCTTTCCCAGAAAAACCAGTAATAATTGAGGTTGGAATTATGCCTATAAAGAAGATTCCCACTCCCTTTTGATAGTTATGGCGTAGATTTCCTTTACTACCAAGGACATATGAAGGATAGACTTCTTTTTCTGAGAATTTGCAAGAATCCTCTAATACTCCAAAACAAATAATATAGACAATAGCAACTGGAGTTCTTTGGCTTTGAACAGATGAATTATGTTTCTGGATATAAAAAGCTTTCAAATGCACACTTTTAAATTTTAAACCAACCCCAAGACCCTGGTCTTCCACTCCCACAAAACACATATTACACCAATTTAATAAAAGATCTAGATACCAAATAAACAAGCACAAACCATAAAAACACAGTCAAACTTGTCCTCAAATTCTGCAAAAATGATAAAGTAATAAAAGAAGGATTTATGGTTAGCTTTTTTACACTGAATGATTAAGAGACGAAGCATAAAGCAAACATTTTAAGGCTGAATTGAAATGGACTCAACAATTCCTCATTTTGTAGAAAAGTCTTCAAAACACGTATTCAATACTGCACTCAAACCGTATAGGAGAGGAAAGGTGGACACATAAAGAAAGAACGAAAGGCAGTCACAGTCAACACGCAAACAAAGTGGCTTCTTGAGAGACACAACAATCTCGTGGCAATTTTAGATGATGATTCAGGAACAAACCTGCCCCAACAGACACAACTTAACAGGAAACAACAGAATAAACTCCAAAGTCTTTTAGCAGAGAGGTGCAGAACCGTCCTACAGGAGCAGCTCAGCCTGGACAAACTTTAAACAAAAAAAAAAAAAACAAAGGCGGAGAGACAGTCAAATCAGTTCTTATCGCTCTGAAATCCCCGGTTTAAAACACAGTTTTTACATTCACACAATCAGACTCTCACAAAGGTGTCTCTTTGAGAGTCCCGGTAACATACTGGCACCATAAAACTACACAGACCAGAAAAACATCAACCACAAAAAAAGAGAGCATTTGTCAAAACGTTTCACATAGTAAAAAATTTAGGAAAAATCTTCAGAAAAACAACTTCTGATATTCCCGATCATTTTGGCTCATATGTACACGCTGAGAGAGGATTCAATACATATTATCCCACAACACTGACCTCTGCAGGAGTATGATGAGAACAATGAATTGAAATATGTTAATAATTCTATATATGTCTAAACTGGCAGGTTTCTTTAGATTGAACCACTTGGACTTTAACTGGTGGTTAAATTCAGTTCTGTAGAAAGTCTGAACCCTACATGGCACAGCATCACATACTGGTACAGTAATACTAGCAGCAGCTGAAATAAACATGGGGAGCACATGCCCTCTGCTATCTGAATGTGACAATAGGTTCACAATGGTACTATAAAGATACACAAAGTTAGATGTGAAGCTCCAGTCACAATAAAAAGAAAGTACACTCTCTAATTTCACACAATGGCAAAATGGAAGCTGCCCATAAACTTCTTATTACAGCATCATTTGTAGCCCTCCGTTCTTCAGTGAAACAGACTATGTAAAAGAAAGAAACAGCAGTTTCCATAAGTTAGTGTCCAAACAGTATTTACTTCAGGATCGGGTTGTGCAGTGCTAAAAAAAAAAAAAAGTGTACAAAAATCTAAGAGCTGCATCTCAGACTCTACAGGCCTCATTTAGCAAATTAAAGATCCTGACAGGATAGTTGGAAAAGCATGAAATGTGTTTTTATTTTTTTTTTTTTTGAAAGGGTTGAAGAAGAATAGTTCTTCTCTGTAAAAATAATTATGGGACAACGAGATTTACAATGTTGCATCTGAATGAGCTACAAAACCTCTAGAACTAATTTCTAGAGTAATCTAGAGTAATTTCCACAGACAAGACAAACGTAGAAAGGTTGAGCTATAATTCACGGCACTGTGTTTGCAGAAATCCAAGGATAATGTATCAGCGTTAAGTACAACAACAATTTGAGCGACTGATATAGTGACACAAAACAAGCTTTAAAGTTATTATTGCTAAGGGTGATTGAACTGTGATGTGCACTTAGTTTTTCTACTTTATCTTTGTTTAATTAATGACAACAGCTTAAACTCAGTTGTGTGTCAGCCTATAAAAAGTGTGGAACTTCTTAAAGACCAGCTCATTATCATTATGTCTTGATATGTCAAACTCTAGAACTTAAGGAGGGTGTACTCTCTTTTCATCATAACTGGTAATTCTCATCTTTTGTAAAAAGTATTAAACATGAGAGAAGAGGGAAAAAAAACAAAGCAAATAAAAAGGAGAAAGAAAAAAGGCATAACGGACAAATTAAATCGAAAAACAGTAAATGATTTAGGAGGATCGAATGGATCCATTCGTATTACTAAAACGCATGTTTTAGTAGCAAACAGCAAGTATGTTTGAATGATTTGTAATGATAACATTTTGCTGTAGATGCTCAATGTTGTTTTGAAGCGCCAACGCTTTGAGGTCCCATCAGGTTCACACGAGCAAAATGGGAAAACAGTTTAAAATCGGTCGAATACATCTCTGTTTTAACCTCCATAACGCTATCACTGAGCATGGGTTGGACAAATAAAACACCAAGGTATAGTAGAAAAGAGAAGAGTCCAGTTGAACAGTCTTCTTTTAACTCAAGAAGATTCCTAAAAAGAATGAATTAAACTGGAAATATTTTCTGATAGAAAATGCCAGGCCATCCTTCATGAAAATAAAGGAGACATTATACATTTTTCTGCAGTGCAACTAAATAAATAGGAGGGATTTTAAGTCGTCCAAGACATGACTTGTAGGTTTTAAATCATCTTTAACTTTTTCAATTACACGTCTTCGAAATTAAGTTTAATTTAGCTTTGTATTTTAGCTTACTGACATGATTTTTATGTAATAAATAATCTATGATTCGATGGAATACAAAAGACTCATCTTAATTAAAGATGCACCAGTCAAGCTTTTCTGGCCTGATACTGATATTTGGGCTTTAACTATTGATTCCAGTTTTCCTCTCAAACCACTATGTCACATGAAAGAGAAAATAAAATGTGTTAACATTTTATTGTTTGATAGTTTTGAATCATACAGAAAAGGAAGAGGTTCCAAGACCATGCCAGTTTATGCATCAAATATTGCATACAAATAGTCCTTTGCGATTGTGATGTTCCAGAGATTGATTTTGTAATTAAGAGCGGGATTTTATGTATTGTCCATCTCTAAATTAGTAGCATTGAATGATGAGACCATTGGCCGATCCTAATCACTGTTTGACTAATTGATGCATCTCTAGTTTAAGTGCAATTTTTGTCCAATGTTCTTTAAAACATCTAAGTTTAGTTTAGCTACAAAACTAAATAAATTTGAATAAATCTTTTGTCTCAGTGTTTTCAAACGTTAGAGAAATAACTAAAAAAAATGACATTTAGAGAGTTTTTTTCTTGACTGTTCAACCAGACCCAGAGTTTCCAATTTACTGTGATCAAATAAATCTGAAAACGGTATGCAGCCCAGGACAGCCCTGAACGAGAGTGATGTTTGGGTTCATAAACAGCCTGTGGGTGGAGTGCTGATGGTTCTGTCCATTCAGGGAAAATTAAAAAAAGAAGTCATGGCTCACATGCACTGTGGCACATTGTAACCGTCTCCATCGGATGTGTGCTGCACAGTGTGATCCTGCAAAGAGCCCAAGTCACTGAAGCGCTCTCCGCACCAGACGCATTTGAATTGACCCTCCCGGGAGTGCGTGCTCTGGTGTTTGATCAAATGCTCACGTTGCTTAAAACCCTTACTGCAGTGGTCGCATTTGAAGGGCTTCTCTCCCGTGTGCACACGCCGGTGGCGGTTCAGGTCAGACGAGTACTTGAAGCGCTTCTCGCAGTCAGAGCACTTGAGGGGCTTCTCCCTGGATGGGTCGCAGCGATGCTGGACGAACTCCGAGGAGGACAGGAAGCGTCGGTCGCAGAGCGAGCACTTCAGCGGCTTCTCCTGGCAGTGGGAGTTCTGGTGGCGCTGCAAGGTGGAGCTCTTTTTGTATCCCTTCCCACAGACGTCGCATTTGTACGGCTTGTCCGGCGAGGAGTTGGATGACTCCCCACACTTATGTCTGAGTAGCTCTCCTGACTGGCTGAACTCCTTCTGGCAGGAGGCGCACTTGAACAGGTTGTCCATGCCGTGGACATGCTGGTGATAGAGAAGGTGCGAGGGCTGCATGAAGCCTTTGTCGCACAAACTGCATCTGAAAGGTCGGTCAGAGGGGTCTTTGTGCGTCCGTCTGTGGCGCACAAGCGCATAATGTTGTTTGAAGCTCATCTGGCACTCGTCGCAGTGAAAGGGCCGCTCCTCGGAGTGTGTGCGCTCATGCTGCCGCAGGTCCGACGGCCGTTTAAACCCCTTCCCGCATGTGGCGCAGCGAAACGGTCGGGAACCCTGCGGGTGGCAGGGGTGGTGAAGAAGTTCCGACGACTCTTTGAAGTGAAGCTCGCACAAGTTGCACTTGAACAAGTGCTCGCCCGAGTGAACGTACATGTGGCGGACGAGGTGCGAGCGGTGCTTGAAGCTCTTTTCGCACACAGCGCACTTGAACGGCCTCTCGTTGCTGTGCGTCCGCTGGTGGTGCTGCAGGTGCGACGACTGGCTGAAGGATTTGTCGCACGTGTCGCATTTGAAGGGTTTCTCCCCTGTGTGCACCCTCTCATGTCGCGTGAGTTCTGAGAGGTGCTTGAAGCCCTTCTGGCAGACGGAGCACTTGTACGGTCGGTCCCGAGCCGATGGGAAAGGTAAGATGGACGAACTGCTGCCCGCTGACGTTCCGTCGCTGCTGGACGGCTGGGAGCTGCTCGAGGATGTGGGTGTCGTGTTCCCGGATGAGCCCGGCCGATACGTCTTCTCACATATGGAACACTTCATGGGGTTGCTGCTGTTGTGCGACGTGTGGTGCTGAGCCAACGAGGTAAGAAGAGAGAAGCCCATCTTACATACTCCACACACAAACGGCTTCTGCTCCACCTGAACACACTGGTGCTCCAGTAAGTCTGTGGCCTGATGGAAGATCTTTAGACACTGAGTGCACTGGAATGACCTGTCCTGACTCACCATGCACTGGTGTTCAAGCGGGTTAGCCAGGTGGGAGATGTCGTGTCCACACGTCCCACACTTGTGTCCCGACTCTGTTCCCACCTGCAGAGAGCTTTGCTGGGCTTGAGAAGGATGTTGCCCCTGCTGTCCGCCTGTATGTTGTTGAGCTCCCGCATGCTGCTGTCCACCTCCATGCTGCTGCTGCTGCAACGATGAGGCGTCCGGCTGCAGTACGATCCCATATACTGCACAGCTCAAAGCGTTTTCAGCTCCTGCTGGGATGGTGTGGACAACCGGAGGCGGAGCGACGGCATGCTGCTGCCAGGCCTCCGTCATGCGGGCTCGCGAGTACGGATTCAGTTTGGCAGCTGGAGTGGCCCAGCTAAAGAGGGAAAGAGAGACATTTTGAGTAATTGGCCGCAGGCTCCCGAATGTGTGAAGGGGGAAAAACTCACTCCATCTCTTAGCTCGGAGAAGGAGCCGTGACCAAGGCGTTGAAGGCTTAAACTGGAACCCACTGAAGAAAAGCAGATGTTGGGAAAGATGGGGGGGAAATCCACAACTTTCACTTTATCCTTGAGTTACATCTGGAAGAAAACACCAACTGTCAGAAATACCATATGAAGAAACAGAGTACTCATGGCACATTATCAGGAAACTACACTCTAATGAAAAAGATTGCTCAGTTGTTTTAGAAATCCATTTTCAGCTTTAGCCTGAAATCTTTGAAACTTTAGCACAACCTGATCTTTTAGAGGTCTTCAGTAATGTTGCAATCTTTGCTTTACAGCAGCTGAGGCAGACTGTGCAGTGCACACAGACTTCTGATGAAACACTATGATATTATTTCTACTGATAGAACTCTAGTTGGCAGGCATGTTGTAGGGGTAGACATAAGGGGCACATCTAATGTGGTGCAGACAACACAATTGCCTTAAGCAGATGGGTGGAATATGGAGGCAACTGATGATTTAAAAAGCTGCGATATCAACATGATGTTTTAAAAGAATTGCGTACCTTTTCTGTTTAGTTTGTTGATAAAAAAATAATAATATAAATTTTTACATTGACACACATCAAGACTGCTGATTTTGACGTTACAGAATAACATCAAAACAATGTAATTTTCAGTTTTCAAACTAATCTGTAATCTTTATGCTACCCCTCAATAAGCAGACTTAAAGTAACGAACTTGTAGGGACTATTAGTGCTACCAAATATTGTAGCACTGGTTGTTTAGTTAAAAAAATATTCTAATATGTGATTGTTTTTCTTTCTCAAATGTAATGTTGGACTTGGAATAACACATAAATTCGTCAATGAAATTTTCTACCTTTTCCATAAGATGCAATAAACCTGTCTGGCTCTGTAGTAGACCTGAATATGCAACAATTTCTATTTCATAAATACCCATCACAGAAATTAATTGTTCCGTGATGGGTATTTAATTAAGATTCTTTGAAATCCATTATTCCAGAAAATTGTAAAACACAGCTGTATGCTTTGGCACTACAGTAACATTTTTATTGGTAATCTGTGAGTAAACAATGAAAAAATGCTTAAATAATATGTTTAATTGCAGGATTGCTCTCTTTCATTTATGCAATGCCGATAAAATTGCAAATATTATGTCAGGGTGACGCAGCTAAACTGGTGCTCTGTGTGTTTTTTACTTCTAGGCTACTAATAGCACTATAATTCTTTATTATTAGGATGTAATAGACAAATAGGGAACAGTAATCTCTGAGCATCTTTTTTTCCCCACCACATTTTCTTTCACTATTGATCAGTCATTATTGTTCCCATCTTGGGTTTATTCTTTCTCCTGACAGCTTTTATTTGGCAAAACCATCTGCATCAGTCTCACATCCTCTCCAAAACACATCCAGTCAAGGCAGATGACATCACCTGCTCAGCCTTCTTCTGAGGCAAGTTTCTTGTAGTTAAAAGATAGTTGTTTCTTTCCACCATTTCCCCATGCATGTTCTTAATTGGCCTGAATCTGATTGTTTCTAAACAGTATTTTTACTGGACTGATTTGGACTAAAAACGACACTGAGTCTTGTGTTTAGTAATACATTGAGAAGACCAATGGTGAGATATGGTGTTAATAAACAATATGAAATGCACTAAATTTCATAATCCATCCATCCATTTTCCTTGTCCCCAGTGGGGTCGGGAGGGGTACTAAATTTCATAATAATAAAGCAAATTCAATTTCTACCAGTTCTATAATTCCCTGCACGGGATATGATATTAAATTCAATACAAATTGGTGCAAAGAAAAAGATTTGTACCACAAACGTATGTGTTTTTTTGGGATGCGCCTTATTTATTAAGAGCAAAAACACTAAACAAATGAAGTCAATGCACCTGGAGTCGAATGATTTTAAAGGGGTGAATGTTTTCTTTGAAAATCAATTCGTCCATGCGTGTTTACGATACGTTTTTACACAATTTCAAATGTTGAACGATTCGCAGTTAAAAAAAAAAAAAAAAAAAAAAAAAAAAAAAAAAAAATTGATGAATGGAGTCTGCGCATCGTAACGTTTTTTGTTTTTTTTTTAAATCTCCAGGCAAAGATCAGGGTAACCAGGGAGAGATAGCCTGCTAGCCTAGCCACCTGCTAACAGAGCCACAGAGGAAGCATTAGCTAGGTGTTGTGCTTGAAAACGCTTCCCGGCTATAAACAGCTCCCTCGCAGCTTAGAGCGTCACGTTTAATATATTGAAGATTCAAATTCTTTGTCTAGTGTTGTATAGACCGAGACAAATTCCAAACTATTACTCAAACTATTGTTTCAAGAGCCTTTCCTTTCATATGTGTGCTTCTACGATGTAGCTTCTCTTTTTGGCATGAGTGCTAGTTCGCGCACAACACCGGGTTAGCCCGGGGAACACAACGACCGCGAAGCGACAGCAACGGTGACACTTTCCTAACGGCAGGGAAATAAACACATTTACATACCTGGAGCTTTCTGCCAATCCTAAGGGAAAACCATGGTTCAATATGACAAAGGTTAGCTGTGCCCCAACAATAAATGAACCGGAGGGTCTCCTCTTTACATCCGCAGACGGAGCTCCGATGCTCGCCTCGTTGAAGCGCTGGGGTTCCAGGAGCCGGGCGGCCGAGAATGTAGGGTCATTAAACTGTCCCGTATCAACCCTTAAAGGCTCCGTTTCGAATCATTTATCGGGCTCATGATGCATCCTCTCGACTGGCGAGAAGATGATGATTTTGTTATTAATTAGAAGCTAGCTGAGAGCTAGCTGCGGAGCCCCTGGCCGCGCACGGGAACATGAACACACAAGAGTTAATTGGCATGAACACGCAAACACACAGTGGGCATGGTGTGTGTGATGGCTTTCAATTCAGCTCAATTCACGTTTATTGTCGAATGTTCCCGAGACAATGTCACAGTGGTGTGGTGTGCATCTTACTGTAAATAAACAATTAAAACAATAGCTTCATTAACAATTAAAAACCGATTTGGTACAATTAGCCAATAAGCATATTGTTAAAATTGAACAATGGACAATGTCATATATTACAGTTTGAGACTATGAAAACATAGAATAGAATAGAATAGAATAGAATAGAATAGAAATATATTTTATTGTACCACAGTGGAAAAATTTAGGTATAAGTTAAAGGTAAATATCATAAATGTTGAAAAGTAAAAAAATAAAAGAGAGCAAATAACCATCTCTCCTGTCTGAATGATTACCATCCTCTTCCTCACTAAACAATCAATCTCAGCCAATATGGACACATACCAATAATGAAGATACAACAACAGTGTGTTCTGAAGTTTAAGAGGATTTATATGAGGATGTTGTTCTTGCTGTTGTGATCCCCGGATAACTAATGAGAAAACTCCCAACAGCATTACCTGATCCACTGAATCCAGAGTTGGGTTCCCAGGTGTTTATGTCTGCTCTCAAGTCACATGGGTGTGATCTCAATTTATTTTGAAATATTCATTATTTATGTTAGTATAATGCCAGTGGTCTCTTATATGACAGCTCCTTCTTAAATACTGTTGAGGATTCTGATAAATAGTTTATTGGCAGATTTGAGGAACATTATATTTTACAAACAGAATCCAATCTACTTTATAATCCATTAAGCAGCAATTGGTAACTCATAAAATCTGTCCGTATTACTTCACCTTTAAAAAGTTTTCAAATTAAATTCAAATTCAAAAAATACTTTATTGGTCCCAAAGGGAAATTAATTACCGTACATAAAATTTGATATATGATGTTGTAATTTAGCAAACAATATTATTTAATGTCTTACTCTTATTTTATACCACCAGAAAGATGAAGGTGAAAATGAGCCACTAACATTAAATCTACACATGGACTGAAGTTCTCATGTTGTCGTTGTGCATAGTCTCTTCCTAAAGAAGTTACAAACTACTTTAATGAAGAAGATAAAAAAATCTATGTTAAAAAAATGTAACAACGTTTTAAACCAGGTTTCAGCCAATGCTCAAAACAGGGTTTAAAACTGGAAATTGATGCCAAATGTAATTAAAAATCGTCCAATCTGACATTTTTCATCCACTTGTCCTTCTTCTCGGGTTAAATTGGGAACAGATTTATCTCCCAGTTTGAGTTAATCTTTAATATTCACATTTTAAAATATACTCTAAATCTGTTAATTAACCGAAGAAACTCACTAAATCGTTCAGCTGAAGCAGAACGCTTTAGAGGCGGACTGTTTGTTTCGGTCGGACACGAATTACGGTAACAAGCACTTGTTTACATCGGAAATAACACAGGCTGTTCGGTAACTTAATTAATTTTGTGGCTTTGAAGCTACGACTGGAACCAACATCTGGTCTATATCGAGTATCTAACTTATCTGTACGATGCCTTGATGGTTCGGGATGTTGGTTGATTACAGCAGCAGCTCGGAGGAGGACGGTGAACCCGGAAGTGAAGCGAGGAGTCGAAATAGCCGAAGATCAGTGGAGGAAGATGAGGGAACCCGATACCTTCCAGCCAAGAAGAAAGCCAGAAGTGAGGAGCTGGATCCTAAAGCGAGGTGTGTGCAAAGTACAAAGTTGTGTCTGTCTGTCTGAATTTGTAAAATATTGTTATTTTTAAATGCAAGTGAAAGCCATTTGTGTAGTAGCTGGACAAAATTAGATGTTTGAAATCTTAGAAATTCAATATATTTGACAGCTTCACCATTTCCGACAAAGCTATAACCATTCTTTGGCGTGACTTCCACAGTTTAAAGAGCAAATACTTGCTCAATAGGAATAAAAATGTAATTTGCAAATTCTTCAGTCTGATTATTTCAGGTGAAAATAAAACATATGCATGTTTTATTTTGCATGCACATGTGCATGTCCTGCAGACTGCCTCTGCCCGGTTGCCTCCTGAGCATGTTCCCTGATGACCACGATGAAGCTCTGACTGAAGACAACTCCCTTCATGGTGGACGCATCCGCTCCTTCAAGCACGAGAGAGGAAATTGGGCCACTTATGTTTATCTGCCTTGTAAGAAGCAACCAGAACATTTTTTTTTTTTTTTTTGTACACCCTTCTCTTTCCTGGTTCTTAACTATGTGGCTCATTTCTGTGTCAGACCCTTCTGAGGAGGAATTTGAGGAGCTTTTAGAGGAGTTGCTGTCAGCCTTGGGGGCTCATGGTCTGACACTGACGCAGCAGGAGGAGTTCCACCTGAGTCTGTCTCAGACGGTGGTGCTCAGGCACCACTGGATCCAGCCATTTACACAAAGCCTTCAGTCAGGCCTTTCTCAATGCAGAAGGTTTGTTTATCACTCCTTGATTTGCAGGCAAACAAATTGAATTCAAATGTTAGACTCTTAGCTAAGCGCTTCAGAAGAAAAATCTAAACTTGTTTGTGAGAAGTCACACACACAAAAGTACCAGAAAAAGTTCAAAGCATATCTGAAAAATGTAACAAAGACACGCGCTTCTGTGTGGAATTTGTATTTGTACTCCCTAGAACATGGTGAGTTTTTTTTTTTAATCAAAGAACTAATACGTTACTATTAAAAATCTGTTTCTGCTACAGAAAGAAGTACTCCAGGCAACAGAAAAGTACGGTGGAGGTGCTTTCCAAGTTTGTAGCTACAGTTCTGCAAACGGAATTGTGGATTTAATTAGGATTTAATGCTGTCCTCAAACTGAACCACCAGAGGTGTCTTATTGACCCTACATCTACTCAACTACAGCCTAAGCACAGCCAATTTCATTCAGCATCATCTTAATCCTTAAGTAGTTCAGGAAGTATTAGAAATAAAGGTGGAGTAACTTAGTGTGTCACCCGTAGATCATCTGTTGTTAGATGAAACTGACTTCCTGCCAGTTTCTTAAAAGCTGTGTTCAGTGGATCCTGAGCAATGGTAGACATCCCAAAAGTTGGAGTTTTAGATATCTTGTTTAATAAATTAAAATTATTAATTGATAAAAGAAAAAAATCTTTTGTGAAATAAGCATGTTTTTTTTGTGAAAGCTTTATTACTTTCGCAATGTAATAATACCAGGTCTCCAAACAATAGTTTTCCTCAGCTCTATAAGTTTTTCCATTTTCAGATATACCAGTATTTACTTGCATTGTCTTTCTTGACTGTTTAACATATACTAGTTTTTACTGATGACATGTGATGAATTTGATAAATATGAAGTCTACAGGAAACAAACAATTAAAAAAATCGCAGCTGTTGTCATTCTGTTGACGTTCTCATAAAAGCTTTTTCCTGTTGGCAGGTTTGCGTGTTCAGCAGCAACGCTGAAGGTCTACTGCAACGCTGAGAGGACAAGGTGATGTCTTTAAAGCATTTACCTCGAAATTTCCTTAGGAAACATTTACTTTAATTTAACTTGAAATATTAAAATTTAAATCAAAAGTTTCTTAAAAATGTTACTTAATTTATGAATTTTCAGATAAGCCACGCTTGTTTAATGCTGCCACTCTCCCATTCATCAGAGAGTCACTTTTCTTTCCTTTCCTAGAAATTTATGGTGTTTAGGTTTGGTAAATCTTCTATTATCTGAGTTCAAGAAAAAAAAATGGAACAATAAAACTAAAAGGTGATGATCATCCAATCAATGCATTAAATCACTACAATATAGCTGTTTAAGCCACACCATCCCATATTTTTGAGCAAGAACCAGGCTGTGAGAAGAAGCAAAATGTTTTATGAGATCGCAATGAAATAACCTCAATAAACATCTACATGTTTATATGGAAGTCAAATATAGTGAAGGACTTTAAAGCCTTCATTAATTGACATTAAGTGTATATGGCCATTCGCTGAATCTATCTCTTCTGTGGCCCACAGTTAAGTTGTGACTTAACAGGTAAATTTTTATTTTCTGAGGATACATTTTATCCTCAGACATATTTAATTTTATCTAAGCTTACTGATACCGTAATGATTACCACTGTTTCCCCTTCCCCATGTCTTTAAATGCTTCAAATACATCAGGACCTTCTTGGGGATGGAAGTGTCCACCGGTCAGGCTCAGTTGTTGGATCTGGTCCGAGTTGTCGACAAAACAATGACCGAGTTTCAGTTGGACACTTTTTATAAGGTCAGTTAAATTTCACTCAAACACTTTTTTATTTTGATATTTACTTGGGAAATCGTCAAAAATAGCAGTTTATGTGAAACTGGGTTCGGATGTCTTTTAGGGTGTCACAATAACTGTTTTCAATTTGATTTGTAAATGAAATTAAATTAAAATCCAGAAGCAAATGCTGAAACAGACCAAAGAAGGACATTTTGTTCAAACACAAATCACAACGTAAAAAAGTAAAACTAGATCATTATTTAGAAGGCAGAAATGCCCACCTTCTTAGTTTCTCACTAGGTTTCTCTTGGCTTTGTGTTGTAGGAACCATCTTTCCACGTGAGTCTGGCCTGGTGTGTGGGAGACCAGACGGAGAAGATGAAGGAACTCTTACAGGAGCTGCAGGTGCTTGTTTGTTCAGTTTGTATATAAAATTTTGCTTTTATTGTGTCACAAGATGATTCTTATTGATTGATTTTAATTACACCGAGGGAACAGAGAACATATTTGCATTTTGGATGAAGTTGTTGGACCACTTTTGACCTTTTTATTGCAGTAGTATAATCTCACACTACTTTAAATAACATTCAAGAAGTTATTTAAAGTAACTCAATCCAATTGTTTGAAAAATACTTTCAAAGAATTATTTAATATAAATAACATTAAATGATTTTGATAATTTGTTTTTATCAAAATCATTTATTGATAGGTCGCCAGTGTGTCACAGGGCAACACAGAGACAGACAAGACAAACAACCATGCACACACACTCACACCTAGGGAGAATTTAGAGAGACCAATTGACCTAACAGTCATATTTTTGGACTGTGGGAGGAAGCCAGAGTACCCGGAGAGAACCCATGCATGCAAAGGGAGAACATGCAAACTCCGTGCAGAAAGACCCTGGGCCGGGAATCAAACCCAGGACCTTCTTGCTGCAAGGCAACAGCGCAACCAACTGCACCACTGTGCAGCCCCCTAATAATTTATATTAAATAATTCTTTGAAAATAGTTTTTAATTTACTATGTTGATCTTTTGTCCATGAATCTTTAACCTGCATCACAAATATGATGCAAAAAATTTCTCTAAGCTGCTCTTCAAAGTGGAAAAGACAAGTTAATATGTCATTCAAGTCAGGCAGATACCTATGTATTCACCTGAGAAGATAACAGAAAATGCTGCTGTAAACAAATTTTTAAAGCCTTTTTTTTTTTTTACATATCTTGACAAGGCTTAGCAATAAATGAGGAAAGAGTTGAAGCGTTTTATTAGGACATAATTTACATGTATTGTTTGGGTTTTAGTAAAACATCACCAGCTTCATCAGGACAGATTCCAAGTGAAATGCAGTTTTCAGTCCATTTGATGCATCTCTTATTGTTCTACTGTAAAAACTTCAGACTGTTAACGTTGAGAGAAGCCACAAAGAAACGGTCACTGAGCCTTCTGCATACAAAACATTCAAGAAGTTATTTAAAGTAAAAAGGTTTTATTAATTTTTTTCCCCCCTTTTCCTTCCTTGTTACAGATTCTGGTAGATAATCGTGAAGAAGGGATGTTTCTGTTGAGGTTGGACTGTGTAGAAGTTCGCTGCAGGACAGGAAACAAGACTTTTCGTTTCTCACTAAAGACCTCGTGAGTGAGGACTTTGTCGGCTGGCATCAAGTCTGCGAGTCACAGCTGCAAAAAACAGATGTTACAGACGACAACTTACAACCTGACTGGTAAAACATTGTCAGGCCGTCTAGATCCACAGAGTTTTTTGTACCAAAGATAAACTAAATAAAACTGCTACTTGTTTTGTACATATTTTTGTTGGTGACTTGTTCTTCGCAAAACCAATTTTTATTGCGTGGACTGGAAGCTGTTATGATGCGAAGACAGCGTCTCTGACAGGAAGCTGGGCTTTTACTGAGCTTTGAAACCTCAGTGAGTCACAGGGTGATATTTACAAGAAAAATAGAGAAGGTAATTTGCTTATAAGACTTATGAGAATGAGGAAGCATTTTTTTTCTCTACGTCTCATTGCTCCATTAAAACTGGCCAATGCTGAACGTAAAGTTGTGCAGCAATTTAAATTTCACACAATAGCCATTTCCTATGTCATATGACATGACTCAGCTCTATGCAGTATCAAAATTACTAATATATATATATATATATCTATATATATATATAAACATGGAGAAAAATAAAGATTGACAAAAGCTGAATAAGAAAAATGTGTTTTATGATGCTCCAACTAAAAATAAAACTGAGTCATGAGTGGTTCACTTGAAGTATTTTACTCTACAGAAGGCAGCTCATTTATGATACACATTTATAATCACTTACAGCAGAAGTGAAACTTTATAGAAATATCTTTTTGGTCAGTGAGGGCTTCATGGCACAGTACAATCACATAGGTTCAGAGTTTTCTCTCCACATCTGCACAGCAAGATTTGGGTCTCTCTAAAAGGTCTGAACATTTAACAACTGAAACAGCGAGGAAAAGTATAAAACATCTAGAACAGGGGTCTCAAACTCCAGTCCTCGAGGGCCGCAGTCCTGCAGTTTTTAGATGTGCCACAGGTATGAAATGGCTTAATTACCTCCTCCTTGTGTAGATCAG